>VZTH01013399.1:64244-100940 GCA_013397815.1 Aleadryas rufinucha
CATTGCGCGGGACCCCCTGCCATTCCAGCTACAGCCATGGAGTTTCTGCCACCTCTTGCTTGCTCCCCTGGGCGAGCCCACCCTGCCGTTCCAGCTGCTGCTCCCAAGTTCCTGCTGCAGCCCATTTCCGCCATTCGGGCTGTCCGCCATTGACTGTGCGCTCCCCGCGCCACAGCGCCCCCTGCCGGCGCGGGGGGACCATCGCACCCGCCCTGCCCGGCCGGGAGCCACCAGCGCCCCCTGGCGGCTGTGAGCGTCACTGCACCGAAGGGGAAAGGGCCTGAGAGCCGAGAGAGGCTGCACTGGGTCACTGCTGCTGTTTGGTGTTGCTGCCGGTGCTGGTGTTTGTTTGCCTTGTTATACATACTAGGAAAGAACCGTTATTCCTATTTCTCATATCTTTGCCTGAAAGCCCCTTAATTTCAAAATTATAACAATTCGGAGGGAAGTGGCCCATATTTTCCATTCCAGGGGAGGCTCCTGCCTTCCTCGGCAGACACCTGTCTCTCAAACCAAGACAGTAGGGGGATTTGTAAAATACACGGCACTGGGGATTTGAAACTGCAGAATACCTGTCTCTCAGCTTGGCAGCCCTTCTGCACCTCTGTTCTCCACCTGCACGGAAAATAAAGGCTCCAGGGAAAATAAAAGCTCTGCTTACACACTAAAGCAGCAGGGCTTCCTGGAGTGAAAGGGCTGGCAGGAAGAAGTGGCAAAATTCTCATTGCCTTTAGAGAGGCCAGGACTTGGTCTAGCACTTTTCCTTGAGGTTTTGTATATCGTTCCTACTGGTTTCCAAGTGGGACATAGACGTTTTGGGGTAAAAGAGCTTGTCAGTGGTCCTGCAGCAAAAAGAAGAGGAGGAATGAAATTCAGTACAGGTAGTGTGATGGAGATTGCTCGAATTCCTCTGAGGGAAGGAAAAGGTTTTATCCTGTTCCTGGGCATATGGCAACATAGCAGAGCCCTTTCTGCTTGCTATATCATGCGGCTAATAAAACTCTTGTGCTCCACACTCAGCAGATGGTTTTGTGGCTGATGAATGAACCAGAATGGGATCCTGTTCCATTTCCCACAGCTTTCCTGGCTGTGGAGTGCTAGAAAGAGCAAAGGTCACCCATGAGTTGCTGTATATGTCGATAATGTAGCAGAGCAGGGCTGTTAAACCTTGACAGCTTGAACGAGGGATCATCGAGGAGGGGGGGAAGAGAAGAGGGATGAGTGAGATTTCAAATGCTGTGTTGAGAGACACTGCAGAATCTTTCATCAGAAAGGAGAAGGTATTTTAAAAGCTGCCTCCGCTGAGTGAGTTTTTGCAGGACTGCAGTGACATAGCAGACTCCGAGGCCGACCCTCCCCAAGTGGCCTTTTCCCTGCACCAAAAATATTTCCAGGCTGAGCATGGACCCCCCCCACCCCATGCAGAAAACTGCATCTCCATAATGAGTGGCTCACTTTTCTCCATCTCCTTGCAGCGGCCATGTGGCACCAAAAGAGATCCTCCACTGATGGGCTGAAATTCCTGGAGTCTTACTGGTTTTGCCAACCATTTTTACTCCCTGTAGTTTGGTCACAAGGCATGGTCAGACTCATAAATGTATCTGGAAAACTTTACATGGAGTTATATATGGGGCAGAAGAAAGGTTTTCATGGCAGCTTGAACCAGGACTGTGTGTGCAGAAATACACTAGAAATTGTTGTCTCTCCTTGGCATAAATCTGCTCTCTCTCCATTTGCCATACAGGAGAGAGGTCAGGACTATGTAATGTCTGAAGGAACAAATTCAAGACTTTCTTCATAACAACAGATGAACATGAAAACACAAAGCGTGTAAACAGTGTAGTGATGATTTCTGAGTCTGCAGTTTGAGGGCTGAGCTTACACAGTGTTGGCTACATGGGGTGATCTTCAGGACTTTACTCTTCACCTGTGATGTCTGTGTGGGGCAGGAAATTACAAGGATTCAAAAAAGCCCTGCAGAAAATCTGTGGAAAAGGAGAAGGAAGAATTCTCCAGGTTGCTGAAGCCCTCCCTGCTGCTTCCCTCCTCATTACACCTCTGTGGACTCTAATAAATAGCAAACAGCTGCTGGGGCTCATTCTTTGCTGTTATATAAGAGTAAGAAGTGTCCAAATGGAGCTTAAAAAAAAAAATCTTCTAATAACATCATACCTCCCCTAAACTGCTTCCAGCACAACCATTCCACACAAATCATCCCATAAACACTTTTGAAGATCCTAGTAAAGCATGAACGGCCTCCACTGGTATGATTAGAGGACTCCTTGGAGTAAATTGAGAGCAGGCAGCCACTGCTGGTGCCAGCATCTCCCTTACTCCATTCTCTCTCTTTTTCTCCCACTTCCCCAGGGTTTTTCACAACCTCAGTTAGTAAAATGTGTCCTGTGATGCTGAGACTATCTTTGTGTTCATCTGCTGTCCTGCTCTGCCTGTGCAATAACCCAGCCTCCCTGCCAAGTTGGGACAGCCCTTGCAAATCCCCAGCCCTGGCTGTGCAGGATAATTCTTCCCTAGGTTTCAGCAGGCATTGCTCTGCTGGGCCAGGGCATCTGTGGGGGCAAGAGAAGACCCAACAAATGGATGCAGGTAAATACTACCCTCCCTCTTCCATTGGTGCCTTCAAAGACAGCTCTGTGGAGTCCACCCAATGTCTGACCCCTGTAAATAAGACACTGAACTGCCATGGGCTGCCATGAGCACAGGAGAGATGCTACTGGGATGGGTGCCTGGGCATGAAATTAAAAAAAAACAAGTATCTCCAAAATAGAGAAGAAAGACCAAGCTTTCAAACCCAGCAGCTGCCTTGAAACAGCTGAGCAGGAGGACAGGGGCAAGGCAGCTTCCCTGAACTGGGAAGCATTTGTTTGAGAGAGGCTGCAGGGAAACAGGGAGGGAAGAAGGGACTGGCAGCAAGTGCCATTTCCATCACTTGGTGTTGCAAATCATCCCCATGGCCAAGAACCTGGGCCTGGCCCACATTCACTCATAGGCAACTGCAGATGGACATGATGGAACTCATTCCTTCAAACTGCTGCCCTGACAAAAGGAGCTGTTGCATGAGCTGCAGAACCCATACTTGGAAGCTGGTGTTGAGTTATTGCATGCCTCATAAATCCTAAGCTCTGGCTGAAAGTTTTCCCATCATTAGTATATCCAAAATAACTTTTTTAATGGGGATTATCTGCTGCTTAGTGGCACAGTAACTTCACTGCAGGAAATGGTGGATTCTCTCCCTTCCATGAGTTTTTGAAGAATTTTCAAACTTCCTCTCTCTGAGTCCTTTTTTGCTCTGCCAGAGCCGGACCAAATGACCAGAGGTTTCAGAGCTCTGGGGATGCAAGTATACCCACACATTATATGATCAATATATGTAGTTTCTTTTGGAAATGCTGAGCACACATATTGCTGCTGCATGCCACTTTCCTTCTTTTTGCAGCACATTTCTAAAAATACCAGTTTCTAATAAAGTCTGTCTTTATCTAATCTGGTTAAAATAGTCCACGTGGAAGCTGAGTCTGAAGCCGAATTATCCTTGTTGCCTTTTTCCCGGTCTTAAAATTAAAAGTGAGACACAATTAAGGGGAAAAGGGGTTTTACCTTGGTATTTATTTAAGGATCCTTAGGTGCACCACGACATTCAGGTGGAATGCTGAAATGCACACCACAGTGCACACACATGATAGATCGTATATACAATTTATAGGCCTTGCAAATTAATATATCTATCAAAGACTCCCCACTGAGAGGCTCAAATGAACCCCCCATTCCGAGGAGTCCCCCCCTGCCTGGGCCTATCTTAGCTTACAGGATATGTTCTAGGGAAGACCTTGGTTTCTCAGGATAGCATAGGGCTTTCTGACCTCCAGCTGGAGGCCTCCAGGATATTTGGTCTCCTGGCTTAAAGGAATGTCGGGTCTCAGCTAAGTTCTCAAAAAATTACAAGTATGTGGGCTAAAAGCACTAAGGATACATAAAAGCTATATAAAAGGGTATATAAAAGGGGTATAAAAGGGGTATATGAAAAAGGCAAAAAATCATCATGGCATCATTCTTATATCAGTATAAGTTTTATCATGAGAAATAAAATTATAAAATAAGGATTTTTTTATACTGGCATTTCCCAGGTCTTCATTTTACAGCTGTAAAGTTCTGTGGATGTAGTGTTATTTGTAACAAACATTGATTAGAACAAGAATGCAGGAATGACCTTTCTGGGACAGATCAAAGGGGCCATCTGTCCTGGTAACTCACTTCTGACATTGGCCCATGTTGAAGAAAAGGGTATTGGAACCTTCCCCCAGCTTTCCTTCAGACTTTCTCAGCTTGAGGTTGTATCCAGACTCATGGACCAGCTCTCTATGTGGTCTTCTGTACCCTTTGCTCAGGCACGGTGAAAACCTGGGCTTTATTTGAAATCCCAGACTCAAAAGCAGTTGGTTCAAATGCAGTAAATCACTGAAGTTAGACAGCTAGTGTTGAGATTACAAATTATCCAAATCAAGCTTATAAAGTTTTACCTCTTGCTCTGCTTTCAGGTTTCAAATATGTTTTTCTTCATCCCACAACATACATGTACACTCAGAGTTTTATTGGAAAAGGCTTGGAGTAAATCTCTTTATTATTAAGGAGAGAGTGGGATTCAGGGCTTTGTATAGGGGAGATTTAATTCAGTTCCCCCTGCCTCTGGGACACCCCTGCAGCTGCAGCATGAGACAGAGCAGTTTTGTCTCCCATTTCTTCCTGACAAATGGCTAATTGCTCCAAGAGATGTTCACAGCTCAGCAGGACAGGCATTAGCCCAGGCAAAGGTCAGCAATTCCATCCTGACCCAACATGGGTGTCACATCCAGGAGCCTGCCTTTGACTAGGACTAGCACAAGCATTTTCAGGGGAAGAGGCAAGAAAACATGGAATAACCTGCCCATAATGTCTTTATAAACACTAGTTTATTTCTAGCTTCTAATATCCAAATATTAGTGTGAGAAAAAAAATATTATTTTTAGCCACATTTCAGGGGATCAGCTATGACTCTTAACTGCTTCCAGAGAAAATGGGCTAGGCTGCAAAGCCAGCCCTCAGAAATGAGGAAATGTCATTCCTGTCCAGTTTCTCTCTCCTGGAACATCAACAGCAGGAGGTTTCAGGTGCCAAGGGAGTGCTGGTCCAGCAAACCACCATGGTCCCTTCTCAGAAACCTTCTCACAGCCCTCTGCTTATCCTTCATACTTCAAAGGTACTCACCACCCAGCTGATCTGGTCTTGGCTTTTCTGGCAGAAGCAACTCCTGCAGCTCCACCTCTGCCACTGACTTTGTACATGAGCTTAAGCAAGACATTGAACTGAGGGGTTCTCAGAACAGAGTAATGTCACCTTCTTGGGCTATTCAATCCAAACACAAACTGCATTTGCTTGTACAGTAGTAAATGTCTTTATATCTGCTCTTCCTGAGGCCTAATGTCATACAAATAATATAAATAATTTCCACTTTTTTCAGTGGTTTAAAACATGAAGAGTCATGCACTAATGCATAATTTAAAAACTAGGCACATTTTTTTGTTTTTCCATTTCAAAAGCCTAACAGGCCATGGTAGACATGAAATCCCAGCACATAAAGGGGAGCCCACTTGCCTAAACATTGGGTCTGCTTTACATTCATCATAAACAGACACTGAGCAAATGCAGGAAGAAGATATGTACATTAAACTGGCTCAATTTTATCATCCACCTATAACTGTTGGCCCTGGAAAAACCTTTCTGAAAATCTTTGATTCAGATCTACAAAGCGAGTCCTTGATCTGCACGAATCCTCACTCCATGACTGTGGATTTTCATCGCTCTGAAGTGAGATACAAAGTCACTTGGGAAATCTCCATTTTCACCGAGTCTAAACAAAAGTCAGAGACTTAATTTGCAGAGTCCTCCATCAGCCTGAAAGGTTTATACAAATGGAGCAACAGTTCAGACAAAGTCTCAATCCCAGCCATAAATCATCAAGACATTAAAGCTCTACATAGGCTTTTAGATCTTGCAGCAGGTTGAACAACGTCTTAGAGCTACAAGGAGTCCTTTAGGGCGAAGACCAGCTGACGAAGTAGGAGATAGCGAATGCTGCCAAAGGATGTTGTCATTAAGCTCAACCAGTTCTTAGACAACGGGACAGGCTGCCCTCCCAGGAAGCCTGCAGACCTCATGAGGTTTAACGCAGAGAAATGTAAAGTTCCATGTTGGGGGTGGAATAACCCCACAGAGCAGCCCAGGCTGGGGCCAGCTGAATAGACCCCAGGGTCCCAGTGGACTACAAGGTGCCCACAAGCCAGCGTTGTGCCTATGCAGCACAAGGTGATCACATCCACAGAGCAACCAGCAGGCTGAAGAATGTAACTCTTTTTTTCTACTCAGGAGATCTATTCTGGGTACACCTCACAGTTATGAGAGACGAAGGAATGGGTATCTTGAAAAAGTGTCAAAGGAAGCTTGAGTCTGACTAACGGTGAGATCTCCAAGAAGGATACAGTTGGTATCTTACCTAAACAGCACAAAAAGGGAGGACATCTATTTAATAGATAGGTGTGGGGGTTTTTCTTTCTTTCTTTTTTTTTTCTTTTAATTTTTCCTTTTTTTTTTTTGTTAGAGGGATTCACAGCTGTGACTGTTGTAGACAGGTAACAACTCATATGTCTTACATTACAAAGGGGTCAAGTAAATACTACACTTGAAGCTGCAAGCGCGCCCCAGCCCTGGTCTAACAGAAGCACTCATTGCCTCCCACCCACAACTGGCATCTTTCACCAGAACACATCTCTTGCAGGTACAGACAGGGACAACATTGCCCAACTCCGCTGATGGCTCAGAAGTCCAGCAAGTGTCTGAAGCTGCTGTGTTCTGGACAAGGTGATCAGAGTTACCCCCTTGGCTTTGTCCTGTGCTTTTCCTAGTGTTCATGAAAACATGAAATGCTACCCTAGATGAGAAACACATAATATATTCCAGCATAAAGGAAAAGATTGAAAACACACAGAGATAATAACTCTTCATACATGAAGGAAGTTAATAACTCCAGAAATGATATACAGGCTCTTAATGCAGCAGATCTTTTCTTTGGATAAATGTAGGTTTGGGAATGGTTTTGACCCTTGGATGCTGTTTTACCTTTAATCTTCTAATCCCAGGTCTCTCCTCCAGTTCCACTCTCACTTTCCTTGTCTTGACTTGTCAGGACATGGACAATTTATACTTTTTAAGTATTTTGCTGTGGTTCTGTATCACATTTTGGGTCATACTAGAGATAAGATTTCCAAACTGAAAGAAACTCACATCTTTTAGTAAGTTTTTCACATCAGCTGCCTGATACAAAGAGCTTCTTACCTGGTGATTCCTGGGACAGCATTTCCAAACAAAGCAGGTAAAATGTCTTTCCCAAAGCTGAATTTTGTTTCTGTGAGAGCAGCTGTCACCCCCAGCCAGCTCTAACATGACATCAGAGCCCAGCATGCAGCTCCCACTGAACAGCAGTGCTCGTTGAAACCAGGTAAGTACCAGGAGAAAAAGAAAGGCCCCCAACATCAGACAGATGGGGAGCTGCAGGAGCAAGTCCAGAGGAGGCCATGAAGATGCTCTGAGAACTGGAGCCCCTCTGCTCTGGAGACAGGCTGGGAGAGCTGGGGGTGTTCAGCCTGGAGAAGAGAAGGCTCCAGGGAGACCTTAGAGCCCCTGCCAGTGCCTAAAGGGCTGCAGGAGAGCTGGAGAGAGACTTTGGACAAGGACCTGGTGTGACAGGACAAGGGGGAATGGCTTCCCACTGGCAGAGGGCAGGGTTAGATGGGATATTGGGAAGAAATTCTTTGCTGCAAGAGTGGTGACGCCCTGGCACAGACTGCCCAGAGAAGCTGTGGCTGTCCCATCCCTGGAAGTGTTCAAGGCCAGGCTGGACAGGGCTTGGGGCAATGTGGTCTAGTAGAAGATGTCCCTGTCCATGGCAGAGGGGCTGGAATGAGACACTCCTGAAGATCACTTCCTACAGAATTCTGTGGTTCTGTCATATGATTCCATGACTCATCCATGGCTGCTGCCATGCTCCCATCACAAGCACTGGCAAGGCTCCAGCCAGCACCCAGCTCCTTGAGAACCAGCTCCATGTTGAGACACTGCAGTCAGCTTTTGATCTGCTCCAACTTACCAAGCTCCAGCATGTCTAACAGACATGATCTTATTAATGGTTGTCCATCTTGTCGCCAATCTCCAGCCTGATCCAAAGCCCCCAAGTCAATAGAAGTCTCTCCCTGTCAAAATCTCTTTTGATCCCTTAGTGCTGCTTACAGAGTTTTCTTTCTCACAAAAAACTTCCTGAAATTTATTATTTTAATTTCAAGCATTGTAAAAATGAATTATGATTTCCAATACATTTTGGAGAAACTCTGCAAAACATATGAAGTCACCAACTGAGATATAAATTATGTGTCCTTTGTTGCTGCTTTGAAAATAAGATTTTATCTGTGTGCATTTTAGCTGTTTCCAGGCTAAATTGTTTTTGCTGTGCTTACTCATGTGAGTGATTGTAGAGGGGTCCAGCTTTTTTTTTTTTTGGAGTAGCTCTTTTCAGTGTAAACCAGTCATTTCCAATTTGGCCTTCATTAATAAAGCATTTCCTCCAGGAATTTATTATTTATTTAACTTGTTAACCACAAGAGTAAAATCTGCTCTTCCAAACTCTCTTTTTCTTCAAGACCTGCTCTGAGAAGCAAAATGTAGAGCCACAAGCATCATTTATATCTGGTTTTCAGCTAGCTTGGACAATGCCATGTTGGTTAGATGTTGCCTCCCCTTTTCCAGCACTGCCCTGCTGCTCCAAAAAGGAGCAATCCAGGGCAAGGGAAAGTGGTCAGACACGGTTGAGCTGTGTCTTCCAAGTATCCATGACCTCCCCTGTGGAGAGCTGTAAGCCCTCAAGGCAGGAGCCTTTTGTACTCCCCTGGAGGAGTCAGAGATAAGCAACCTTCCTCAGGGTCAGGGTGAGATCCCAACATGCCTTGTGTCTTCATGGTGATAGCCTGTACCTCGTTGGCTGACTGGTTTGTACCCCACCCCCTACCTTCCCCTTAAAACCCCCCACTTCTGCCCCTGACCCAGGGAGCTCTTGTCCCTGGCCCCCCTTTGCAGGGTGGTTGGACAATAAAGGCCACCTCTGTGGAATCAGCCATACGAGGCTCCTGTCTCTCTGTCCCCCAGTCTGCCTTGGGTGATTTCACAAAGAGCTGGATCACAAGAGCTGGAATCACTTGTAGCTGAGATACTGCTGCACTTGCTGGAATTGCCCTTTGCCCAGGGAGATCTGCCAGCACCCCTGGAAGGGCTGTTCCCTGCGGGACGCTCTCTCTAGGAAGGTCGTGGCATACCAGTGCTGACCAGTACCGGACCCCGCTGCAATACTCCCCTGCTTTCTTCTTTCCTCCCCAGCCATGAGTGAGGAGATTTTGACCAGTGCCTGTCCCACAAGCAATAGGCTAAGACCACCAATTAGCAAAGAGATTTGGCCAATAGTTAAGAAATCTCAACATCTGTTACGGGAAGAATGGCTCTGACCTGTTCTTTCTTGTTTTCAAGACAATTGCATATGAAATTAATTTGACACGATCAGCTGCACTTATTTATTTTCTTAAGTCAGGTTTGCTTCTGTGTTTTCACTGCAGTCATGGCTCTGACATTGCATCCAAGCCTCTGATGCAAGGGAAAGTCCATGTTTTCTCCTGAATTTTACAAACCTGCTTATGAAGAGCAGTTTCTACATTCCTAGTGAGATGTGGGAAATGATCAGGTTTACCTCCAGCTTCATGTATGTATGAACACATATGCATGTCTAGAGATTATCCATTCCCTAAAACTTCTGTTACTTCATGTCAGACCCACATCTGCACATCATGGTGCATTCAACCCATTTCCATGTTGGTTATATTAAATATAGGTGTATATGTGCCTACCTACACATACCAAACCTGTGACTGTGATGATATCCTGTAGTATGAGAATCAAGTGCTTGAGTTCCAGCCCCTTTGCTTAAAATAATGATGACCTCTCTGGCCATCCAGAGGTATAATTATCCTTATTTGCCACTCAATTAAGCCTTTTACAGGTGCTGAGGATTGACTGATTAACATTTAGAAAGATCTTATATAAATGTTAAGAATCTGGTTTATAAAAGCACACCTACTATATAGTTCCTTAAATATTAAGCTGTAACCAGGCTACAGGAAATTGTTAAGGCAATTGTTACAGGTAAGGTAATTGTTATTATTTCCTCTGGGGGTGATGTTTTATTACCTTGGAAACAGTCAGCATTTGCATTAGATATAGATCATAAAGAACTACACACAGTAACTTATATTGTTTACTATTGCAGCTCAGATATTCCCTTCAGCTTTGTCTTGCAAAGAAATGCACCACATCAAGGTGCCTGATGAATTGTAGCTCCCCAGAGCCAATGCTGATGGAAATGATGTCACTGCTTACCAGGCTCAGTGGACCAGAAACTCCTCCCTGGACCAGCTCAGATAGATCCCAAAACCATTTATACCCAGTGTCCTCTCACACACTGTACTTGAGGAGGGGATGCAAGAGAGGGGCACATCTTGTCTTTCCATTTAAGAAATCAGCTTTTCCTCACTGCCATGCTGTCTGCTCGTGCTCCTCTTCCTTGAGGCTGGGAGAGCCTGAAGGATGAACCTGGGGCTTAAATAGCCTGTTCATTACTGACCTGGGAAGGTGGAGGTGGGCAAAAGAGATTTTAATTATCTTTCCAGCCGTTGCTAAACCCAGAGTTAGTGTGATGTTAAGGGGAAAGCGGTGTTATTGCAGAGGTTGGCAGAACAAGCAGGGAAACAGCAGAAGTTGCTGCAGACTAGACAAAGACATCAGCAAAGAGCAGAAGACCCATCCTGCGTGCCTTGCCTGGGGAGATGGGATTTGCTGTAGGATGGGTAAGGGGACAGAAATGCAGTCTACAGGTCTGTTGTGGCAGGTGAAGTCAGTCAAGCTTTGTCTTTGACAACAGTCATTACTCTCAATGTGGATGCATTTCCATGTAGCTAAGCTGCCATTTTTTCTACCCCAGAAGCATTTCAACAGCATGGTGATTATACATGCAATCCCAGCCATAGAATAGCCTCTTCCAGTAGGTGTGATGGTGGAAGAATATGCTCTTCCAGATCAAACACAGCTGCTCTTCCTCCTTCCATCCAAGTCTGTCAGTAAACCAGCCTAACTGGATGATCACCAGACTGGATGATGACCACCTAAACACCTAGCATAGACACAGTCTCTGGGAATGGAAGTCTTGGTGAATCTCTGACCTGCATATTTTGGTGCCCCAGGTGCAACACCCTGAGTCTGGGATAGAAAAAAGAAATTCACCTTTCTTTCTGCAGCATATGGCAACTCCTGCACTCCTCCTCCTCTCATTGTGCACCAGTCATATACTGAAGATCACATCAAAGCATAAACAGTGGAATTAATCTAGGGAAGTCTCCCCAGACATGAGGTTGTTTCTTCACCCCAAGACCACCAGGCAAAGAAGAGACAGGGAGCACAGCCATAGCAGAGGGAAACAGCTCTTCCCATAACCATTAACTGATTTGCCCTTTGGAAAGGATAACTGGTAATGCATTCAAAAGTGTTACAGGCTTTCTACAGAGTCGTGCCTTGGGACCACGGTTTACACCCTTACAGATGGCACATCTATCAGCTGTGCAGGCAGCCTTTCCCCTCTGGCCAACATAGTCAGAAAATCTCCATCAACAGCCCCTACTGATTTCTACTTACAGAATCTGCTCCTTCAGGAGTTGTGTAAGACACAACAAAGCCAGCAGCATGACCTTTAAAAACAGGTTTCATCTACATCACATGAGGCTATTTCAGTGGAGACAGAAGGGAGCTTGACTTGGTGACATTGGAGGATTCCTGATTTATGCCTTTCACACACCCCTCACAGCTGAGAAGCTGATGAGATATTGAGAGCAAAGCATGAAGTCCATCTCATCTCAGGTCCTGGTTTGACAAGACTTCCCAGTACAGAGATTAAAGAGGAGAGTTATGTGCCTCAGTTGTCCCTCAACCTGAGACCAGCAATCAGATTTGGGCATGACTTGGTCGAAAAAGGGATGTGAAATAGGAGATATGAGACATACAATTAATTTGACATACAGGAGAAAACTTTGGCTATATCAAAAGTGATGGCAAAGTGGTGGAGGCTCAGCTGTGCTGCAGACTGCACAATTTCCACCCATTCAGGAAAATGGTGCCATAAAATCAGCCTTGTCATGTCTGTAGGGCCATTTCTGCCTCCCACTGGTGCCCTTTCCATGAGCAGCCCTCCCAGTGTGAGATGCTCACAGTGCCACTGGCCTTGGCAAGGGTATGCACCATCAGGCCACAGCTACAGCAGGACACTAAGAGCCCATGAATTGTATTTTTGCTGCATAGAGTGGCTGGAATGAGTTGGGCTGGGTCTTGTGGCTTCCTAATGCTTCAGCAATATCTCTAGACAGAAAGCAATGGAGTCTAAGGGTACAGTGAGGCTCCCAAACAGTGCTGCTGTAGCAGGGCCAGCTGCTCAGCTCTGCAGCTCCATGTTGTCCAGCACTCTACACTCACTGTCACTCCTGTGACATTAGAAACTCTCATCTTAGTTAGCTCTGTGCAATTCATACTGAGGGATGAGAACATAAAATTCTTTGAGTCTTCTTTTCAGGTGCGGCATGTTTTCAGCTGAAACTCAACAGAAAGGTCAAAAACTGCAGATTTTTTTCCTGTTAAAATTTCACAGAGCCTTTTGTCCAAACTGGCTGACAATATGTCAGGGGAATAGCTTGGGAGAGCTGGAGTCACTGAATATTTGGGCTGGCAGGGGGCTTAATGGACTGTGGTGCTCATTGCAAACTAGTCTGAGGGACACTTCAGGCCATCAGCTGCAGGGAAAGCCATGATCCACTGCTGCTTTCATTTCTATCCTGATGTACTTTGCATAGTTGGTTGTGTCTCACTTGGGTGTGATCCAGGCACACATCCTTGAAACGAAGCAAACCCACACTGTCTGAGCATCCCTTTGCTCTCAGGAACTGTGAGCCTGCTCTGCTCCATGTGTCATTTCAGAATCTGCCCAAAGATTTTTAACTTCTTTAGAGCTCAAAGTGGGTATTAAGAGAAGGCTGGAGCCAGTGGAATCCTTTTGAAGGAGATGCCAGCAATGCTCCCCTCTGCAAACAGGCTGCCCTTGGCCACAAAGCCAGCACATCCTGCAGCTCCCACTGAGCTGGGTGGGCCAGGCTTCCCATCTCTGCATGCTCAAGTAGTTCTTTCATAAGCCAAGTGTCACCTCATCTGCAGGGAATTTGTATTCCAGTTATACAGGGCTCCCAGAAGCAAAGAGACTGCAATGGCAGCTGGCAGCCTGTTCCTCTCTCTGTGTATCTGTGGGGACTTCAGTGCTGCAAGTATGTACCCCCTGTGCCAAGCTGTGGCTTGAGGCTTCCTGCTGCTGGAGTGACTCAGACGCCAGGCGCCCATCTGTGTCGCATAAATATTGCAGCTGGCACAGCTGCAAACACACAGATAGATTAGGGTATAGCAGGTCAAAGGGGCAGAGCACCCTCCCCAGCTCCTACGTGGATTATGCAGGACACCTTCCTTTAGCATGCTGACACAACAACATCCCTCCTCTCCCTGCTGCTAGTGCACCTCAAGTCAGGTCCAGTCCCCATCCCTTTTGAATACCGTTAGAAAAGCTTGAAACTGCAACATCTAGGTATTTTCTGGGGTTTATTCCAACACCAAAAGCCCCTGCAAGGGACCTAACCTCTTCTTTGCAGTGCTGGACCCTTCAACATTGCTAGGTATCCTCCAAAGAAGACAAAAGGCTCTCAGGAGCTGGCAGCAGCCCTCACCTCATCCAGATCTATACCAACAGGATATCAAGGACCCTTTTCATATTCCCCATTAAAACTGTACTGGTTACACTGCACATAAAGTATTTCTCTGACCCTCCTCCTTCTACTCTTCCTCTGTGGCATAGGGGAGAAGGAGGTGAATAGATATTTCAGCCTGGGGAAATGAATGGTCAAGCAGAGCCCCCATGGATGGACTTGCTGGCAGAATGGTGGAGCACACGTGCAAGCTGAGCTTTCTGGCCCCTGTCTGTCAGAATATCCCAAAATGTTGTCTGCTGGTTGTATTGGTTTTGCATGGCCTGGTTTTTGGTAGCAGGGGAGCCACAGAGCTTCTGTGAGAAGGTGCTGGAAGCTTCCACCATGTCCGGCAGAGCCAATCCCTGATGGCTCTGAAGATGGACATGCTGCTGGCCAGAACTGGGCCAGTTAGAGATGGTGGTAACACCTCTGTGATAACAAATTTAAGAAAAAAATCAAAACAAAGTGGGGCACAGTTTTTTTCTAGCCAGAGAAGAGGAGGAGGTGAGAACATGTGAGGGAAACAACATGGAGACACCAAGGTCAGTGGAGAAGGAGGNCTCATTAATCCTTCATTAATTCTTTTTTCTCTCCTCAGCCCAGCTGTAGCAGGGGAGGGTGAGCGAGTGACTCTCGTGGGTGCCTGGCGTTGGGCCAGTGTCAAACTACGACACTGGTAAAGGCATTTATCTGCAGTGCTGAGGCTCTGCTTCCAGCTGCTGGAGAAACCTTCTGCAGAGACAGCTTGAGGAGACCACATTAGGTCTTCAGGTTCTGAGTGAGACCATAGTGGGTCTTTGAAGAGTGGATGTTGATGGAGCTGTTTATAGTAGCCAAAATGGGCTAGTTCCCCCTCTCCTTTCTCCCTGTTCTCCTTAGGGCTTTGATGAGACAATTACCCATGAAGCCCAAAGGAGACATTTTTGAGCCTTCTTGGCAAAAAGAGCAATATATAAACAGTGGGGGAGAAGCAGAACTTAACACTTTTCAAAAAAGGAAAGGAAAAGTGCGAGGTGAGACAACCCGTCATCCAAGGTGATGAAGAGAAATTGTGGATTAAATGTATATCCTTATGTATTGCTGGTTTATCAATCAGATATCCACACAGAGTGGAAGGCAGCAGGAGGGGAGAAAGATTTCTCATCTCAGCTTCTCTGGCAGCCACTGTCTGCTGTTTATGAACCCCTGGAAATGTTCAACACACTTTACAAGGCACATGTGCTGAAGGCTCTGGGCTGGGGGTGGTCTGTGGATGCAGTTCCTAAAGGCCCTACCCCACTTTTGCTGTGGGACACTTGGAAATTGGTCCCACTAGCTGCAAGCATGTGGGCTGTGGATCACAGACTCATTTCTGTCACACAGAGGGGAAGAGTAAAAATGTCAAGAGCTCATTAAAAATATAGAAGCAGAGGGAGTGTGAATGTGAAGAGCAGGTAGGACACATTAGTTCAAGTTACTGAATCCTAGGGCTGCTCTGTAAGCAAACAAACTCACCATAACCCATTTTTCAGTGGAGAGAGATGGAAACCTTCACATCATCCAGTCTAGCCACTGAGTCCTCAGCTGGGTCTGGGCTGCTGACCCAGACTGAGCATCTGAAAGAGGAGATGCCAGAGAGAGTTAAATTAAAAACCTCAACCAAGCTCGTGAATGCACTGATTTTCATCTTCAACCACCACTTTCAGCTTACAGGATGTATGTCACACCCCAGCTAGGAGAAATAGTGCAAGGCTTAATGATACAAAACTAGAGATACGCCGCGAGAAAGCAGATGAAGTGAGGGGAAGAGTTGTTTGGTTTCAGGATTTTATTTAGATGCCTCAGGGTGAAGCATAATACTTAAATCCTTTTTATTCCCAGGGCATTAGGGTTTGAGGTTTTGCCTCATTTTACAGACAAGTTTAGGAGAAAAACACTCTGGAATGAATGCTTCCTCTAAGAAAAGAGTTACAACAAACCCTTTCCGCCAATAAGAAATTAATATTAGTGGAGGAAAGTGAAAGAAAACCCAACCATTTGTTGACAAACAGAGTGCCCATACAGCATGGGAAAAGGTAAATAAATGCTAAATATTGAATGGTCAGACCTCACCCCTACACACACACACGCACACCGGAACAAAAACCCAAAATGCCAGGGAAAGGGGAGAAAAAAACAACAGCAGTTTACCATGTGGTGGGTAGAAAACAGCGTGGGCTTTCAGGGAAAAAACCAAACAAAAAAACTCCCAGAAGATACAAGCAGCAGTTTGGGCAAACAGATGTGAACCTGCTGAATCGCTGACATCAGTCCCCCCTCTTCACAGCAGATGGAGCAGGTGGGCTTGGTGTGCTTTCTGTCATCGGTTCAGCTTTTTCCGAGACATGAGGCCGAAACAGAGCGGCCCCGCACCTTTCCCGCTGGTCGTCCTCTCTGATCTCGGACCAAAACCAAACCGTTCAGTTCATTCCGAAAAGCTACCGAAAGGTTGCTGCTGCAGCCTCTCCAAGGCCAGGGAAGGGGGAAAAAACCAAAACAAAACGTTCTTGCCTAAGCTAACAAAAAACCAAGCTAGCCAAGCAAAAACCCTGACCACACAGCACACCGGACGCCTGGGGAGTGAGGCTTCGAAAAAAGCCCCCAGAAGAGCCCAAGGCTCCCCTCTCCCCAGCACCCACCTTAAAGATACAGCATCCAGTTTCGGGCATAAAGCAGGTGATCAGGGAATGGACTAATTATAGATGCTAAAGAGCTTTAGCAGAGAAACTTTCCAGCTTTCTGCAGCCTTTTGGGAAGATGCAGCATTTCGTGAGAGCTCTGTCTTTCCCATGCGAGCTATTCAACACAATATTATGGTTTTCTGTAAACTATTCTTTTCTATCTTGCACCTGTGGGTTGTTATGGTACTGACTAGAGCAATATTTTGGAAAGGGTGTTGGGAGAAATGACCAATCACTTCAGGAGGTGGATGACCAAAGGCCCAATGACCTTATACCATGCAAGAATACTAATGTATAAAATGGGCTGAATATAATTAAATAAAGTCACTTCTTCACCTTTCTTCCTGGACCAAATCTGTGTTGGTTTTCTCTCTGTGCTCGCTACTACAGCGACAGCTAATCATCATAAATCACCCCAAGACAGGTTTCAATTCAGAACCCTCATCTCATGGTAGGATTTATCCTTTCCGGCCCGTCCCTCTGCAGAATACATTTTGGTATTTGACTGGCACCACATCAAACACTTCCAGCACCTGATTGGAAGTAAAACATTAAGAACCAGATATGGCCAGCAGAAAAACTTCCTGCTGACATTATTGAGCTCTTTGAAGCAGGCTACCAGCAGGATAATCCACCCGTTCCCTGCAGACAGTGAGACAGGCGAAGAAGGAAGATGCTTCAGCTTTTCCTAAGGAGCTACTGCAAAATGAGCGATTATCTGCTGACAAAATGTGACAATGGCCAAGGGGGATGGTGGGCCAGGGTGGAGCCCTCATGTGATATTTCACATTTCCTCAGGCAACAATTCCTACACAGCACATTTTTGTTGTTGCTGGCATTCAAGAGCCTCCAGAAGAGGGGATTACAGGGTGGGATAAGGCTTGCCTGCCTGATAAAACCTAGCTGGAGATAAGGGCTCCTTACATGTCTAATTTTAAAACTGGCCCTATCACCCTTTGCTTCTCTTGGTTCAGAGCCAACCAGTGGTACCAAGGTAAACAAGAAAAAATTGGTTAAGAGCTAAGAAATCACTGGTAGGGGCTGAAAACCCACCTCCCCCTTTCTACCCCAGACATGAAATGAGTCCCCAAGGCTTGAAGCATATTGAGATGCCATGCTCTTGCACGTGAACAGCCATTGGAGTCAGAAAACTGTCTTCCCAGCACAGATGCCAGGCACTTGGGACTCTAGACCTGCGTCCTCCACACACAACAGCAATTTCTGGAAAGATAAAGAAGCCTTGGGGAATACGCACAAAAGAGCTGGGTGGATGGGGTGCTACCCAGCTGCTCACCTGCCCCAGAATCAGCTTATCTGTGCCTCAAACTTCTCTGTTATATCATTTAGTTTTATTTAGGTTGTGATTGAGCATCCCTAGCCAGGACTTGTGCTACAATATGTGAAAGGATATATCCAGCCCTGGAGCACATAGAGGCTTCTTCCAATCAGGCATTACTTCCATCCAGAGGTAGAGATTAAACTAAGCCTGTCTGTCCAAGCCTCAAGAATTGCCATTGATTTATCTACCCTTGCCTTAAGTGCCACGAAAGTAACCCTAATGTGTCCTTCCCAGGAAAAGCCATCTCCCTGTCCTGGCCAGCTTCAGAGACAGAAAGGTTCATTCCACCATCTCCATCCTCATGCTTGTAATACTCAGAGGTATCACACCACTCCTGAGCATTATTGCATTGAAACAGAGAAGACAGTGAGATGCTGCAAACCTGTACAGGCACAGTGATGGGAAACCCTGATTTGCACCTAGGAGACAACGGTCACCTGATTTAAAGTGTGGTTTAGACAACAAAACTCTGTCTCTTCTACATGGCTCACTTTCACCTTGCATGCTTTGCCACCAGTGGGTAGGGAGAGGGAGAAGGGAAAAGAGGGAAGAAGAGAGGGAAAGGGAAAGGGAAAGGGAAAGGGAAAGGGAANCACCCCAGGCTCACCATGTGGTGATGTCTCCCCAGCACAGAAGTGGAGCAGGTGAGGGCAGCAAAGAGGATCTGGGTGACCCAAGACTGTGAAAGGTGATGGGATAGAAATTTTGGAATTTCTACAGAAATCAGTAATATGCAAGAGACCCCAATCAGTCTGACGTGTCACCCCAACCAGCTGTTAGGTGCTGCTGGTGGGACACCAAGCACAGATTGAACAGTCTGGCACATTCATGGTGCAGGGGGTCATTTGGTACATTGCCTGCATGTAGCTGCACACTGGGGCTTAGAAAGCCATGGCTGCTCCGATGGGATGCAGTCCTGGCTCCATCAGCCTGGGCCCAGGCTCAGCTGAGTCAACAGGAGCAATATTTTGTGGCTTCCAAAACTTTCATTGGCCAGTTTTGGATTTCATCAGGACCCTGCTCTGGCCCCTGGCAGCAGCTGAGGGCAGTACTTAGGGATACAGTGGAGACAGGGCAGTACTTAGGGATACAGTGGAGAACCCAAAACTGAGTGTACCCATGTGCTATTGTCCCAGTTTGAGACAAATTTTGAGGAACATCCGAAATGAATGTCCTCTGATATAAGGCAGGTTTAAGCAGCTCCTCCCCCACCACGTTCGGAAAAAAATTTTCTCGGAGGAAGGTCAAAAAAACTCCTATTTATTTAACAAGCAAGGTGCATGCAGGCACCAAAAAGAATGAATAATATTAAATAATCAAACCTCTTGCTGTGGAGAAAACCTGAGTCCTTTCTGTAGGTGTGGCTTTGCTCTCTCCGGAGCTGGGGTGAGGCTTGGGCCCCCCAGGCCGTGCTGTGGGGCCTCCCGGTGATGTTCTGATGTTCTCGTGTCGCTGAACAGTTCCAGAAGAAGAGGGAAAAAACTTTCAAAGCAAAGAAGTTCAACTCTCCATCTCTCTCATGAGAAAAGGAGCTGAAAACTGGGGAAAAGCAGGAAAAAGCTTTCCTCATCTCTGCTGCAGCAAGAATGCAGGGGAGTGTGTATGTCCTTGAGCACAAACCACCCTGAAGTATACACCTGACTTCTCTCCCCCCTCTCCTGGGCCCAGTTTAAAGACACAGGAAGGCACAGGATTCATGTCTGGGCATAGAGCAGGCAATAGGGGATGCAGCATCATAAAGTCACCCCAAGACAGTTACTCATTCAGTCACCAGCATGACTGTTTGCTGTTCCTGCAGGAAAGGCTTTCATCCCCAGGTCTTCTGCCCCCAAAAGATCTTTTCAGACACACTCACACAATTTCAGCAGAAACTGGATCCAAAGCAACACTAAAAAAGCAGACATATATCCACATGAGTAGAGGACACACAAAGTAATGCATTCACAAGAGCAGCAGAAACTCACTGATCTGGAATTATGCTTTCGTTTATAACTTTCCCATGCAAGCCTTCAAAAGAAAACCGGATTGCAAAGAATTGTGTCAAACTGATACGTACCTAAAAATGTGTCTGCTTCTCCATATGATCCATGCAACTTAGTTTGAACAAAAAAAATCAGGGTTTTTTAGGAACAGTTGTGCCACAATTTTCTACCACTATTTTGGCAAAAACTGAAGACTTTTCTTCTGATGGTTTCAGAACTTTCATTTTAACCTTTAAAAAGCAGCCCCAGTGCAGACTGCCAGCTCATGTGGCCCTTTGAAATGCTGGTCTCAGACTGGTCCTTCAGACTATTTCCAGGGGGAGATACATTTCACCTCCTCCCATTCTTGCTGTCCGGTTCTTTGTTTCTTATTTTTGTCTCCTCTTCAGATTTGCTGTGCTCTGTACAAGGGGCTCACAAGAAAGTTGCCTTTGACTGATGAACAAGGTGACATTTGTGCAAGAGAAAGAAACCTTTTTTATTGTTTTGCAGTGAAGGAGGCTACAGGAGGCCAAAACTAGCTATTGATTAATATGATGGAGCCAAACCCAGGGTCCTTTCAAATCCTCCTGGTTTTCCATTGCATTCCTTAATGAACCCACAGGATGGTCATTTTTTCCCTGTCATGCTTTCATTTGCAGACCTCCTAAGACAATTTTTTTTTTGGTGGGGGGAGGGAGGGGGGAGGTTGTTTGGGTTTTTTTTGTTTGGGGTTTTGGGTGGTTTTTTTGGTTGGCATCCCCATATGTCTTCTTTCAGTCAATGTGAACCACCACAAGTCCCCAGTCCTCCACCCCAGTGTGACCTGGATCCAGCTTCTGGAGTCTAACACAGCACTAACAACGAGGACTGAAGGCTGAAACCCCTACTGCCGAAAGCCAGCGTGGCTTGGCACAGATTTTGGCATTTGAATGCCATAGATCTTGCAGTGCAGATTTTCATGCAGAGAAGAAAAGAAGGCTTCTTTCTCACTGACTGCAGAGCCTATTCACAGCCACCGCTGCATCCGCTCAGAAGGGTTAGCAGTGCTGAGTGGAACCATGATGATGGCCACATTTGTCTTTATAATGCTTAAAACCAACGAAGTGTGTCTTTCCTTCTGCAGCCTGGACCTTGGAGCACTCAATGCCAAGCTCTAACAGGAGGAAACAGAAGGAGACATGGGACAGTTGGACCATGCACAAAAAAAATTAAAGAAAATTACTAGTTTCAAACCCAGCACGGATATGGGGAGGCAATGGGATTTGGTCACTGAAAGGATCATTCATGGTAGGTCCAACTTCATGTTTCTACACATAAGGAGCTTGATTGGTTTCCCAGTCATTGCCTTTACTGTGTTCATCTGTTTCAAAATCCTTGGCAAGACAAGCTGTAAAGAATCCCCCAAAAACACCTTGGGGAACAACTCCTTGCTTTTAAAATAAGACCAATAGAAAATACACAGTGAGTAGCAATTCTGCCTCAGCAAGACAAATGGATCGAAATTCTCCCAGCTCTCTTCCAGCTCTCACTCCTGGGAAACTTGAGCCTAGACCCCAGATGCTTTATAGCTCTCAGTGCCTCCGATGCCATGGAGTCACATACATTCACCCGGGCTGAAGGTTTGGCCTTTGTGTTGGAATTGGATGAGAAGAGTGTCCTCTAAAGCACTTCACAACTTATTGATGTCACCACAGGCGAGTGGGTCACAGTCATCCCTTGCTTTTTGGGATGGTGAGGTCCCCCCCACTTTACAGTCCCCATTAAAATCTTTCTGCATCTTTCTCAGTCTTTTTTTTTCCTGGGGTAAGTGTTGATGATGCACACATGAGACCCACAACACACAGCAGCAGGAAGGGTATTACACCTTGTGAATTGCTTCAAAGTGGGAATTTCCTTGGCTATCCCCAAAGTTGAAGAGACAGGCAAGCCAAATGTGAAAAGCAATAAGTAGGGAGACAATCTTGACAATCAGACCACCCTATAATTTTGTAATGTGAGTTGTGAAAATCTATTGCACAAATAAATGCTGCAATCCTCTTTTTTATAAGGAAATTGAACAAAGTGGCGCTTTTGAGATACTCACCAAGAAACCTGCCTGTTCTGCAGCAAATGTGAGGCATGGGTTTTTTTCTCTCCCTACCCCTGCTCCTGGTTCTTTCTGTGCCAGGCATTGCCCCACTAAGCATTTCCTCAATCCTGTGAGCATGACTCTGCTGTAAGACCAGGTGTGCACTACCAGCCCCTCACATCCCAGTGTCAGTCACCCCATGTGCAAATCCTAAATGTTATCCCCAAGAGCAGTCATTGAAGCCAGATTCAAGACACACTTTAAGACAGTGACAACAATGAAGGAGGTTCCAGATAGTTTGCCAAATTGGACATACTCTAGAGGAAGTGCTCTGGCTGACCCCCTTCACCTGAACTCCCAGATACCCTTCTTCACGCATATCTTTGTTTATACTTCCCCCGATTTCTGTCTCAGCCCAGTACCTTTGCCAACAGGGCTCATCCTCCTTTGAAATCTCAGAGGGGACAAGTCTTGCTTTATATGGGTGATGTTGAGAGGCACCAAAAAGAAGATCATTATTTGGGTCTTCTGAAATAGTCCAGAGCCTCCAAGCCTAAATCAATCAAAGATTTAGAGTGGTTGTACAAAAGAGAGCACTTGGTTGGATTTGGATGCCACTGAGTTGTACTAAATGCAGCAGGGAGGGAAGAGGGACTCATCATGTGCTTACACATATTTGCTCCCAACCCGAGGAGCTCCCTGACTTCTGTGCTACACTCACCTGCCCTTACTCATCCCAGATGGAGCTGTTTTGTATCAAAATCCCCAAATCTAAGCTCTTCTCTGGGTCACCAGGTTAAACTACGTATTTCACTACCACCAGGGCATGGGGATGCTGAAAGCAGGGCTTTCTCTTGGTCTGGTCAGAGGAAATAAACCAGCTCCAAGGTGTTTTAATGTGTGTCTCTCCAAATTCACATATTCCTGTGCAAACACAGGAAGGAGCTGCAGCCCACACCTAAGCACAGTCTAATGAGCACACAAAATCTAGGATGTAAATCCATCATACATGTAAGACATGTTATTTCCTCACAGAGAAATTAATTTTGACTTTCTGCTAACTGCTGAATTGAGAAAGACTTGGGGCTTCCTTTTATCCAGATAAAGAGTATTAAACAAGGGGCATAGGCAGTGGATATTTTTCTCAAAAGACTTTCCAGGCAGATGTCTCAAGCCTGTCCTCTGCAGTAAGATCAGCAAAATGGGCTTGTTCTGTTTCTTTTCCAACTCTTATACTTGCATTTGTGTTTCTGCTCTGGAGCCTCTAAGCACCAACAGAATGGAAGAGAATGATGCCAAAAGATGTAACAGATGAAAGAAAAAATCCATGGTTGAGGGTGTTTGAAATGCTGAACTCCTTCCTGGCAAGTGTTTTGAAATTATTGTCTTAACACAAGGTTTGTGGACCTGGGATGATGCAGATGGGCAATTTAGCACCCAGTCCAGGCAGGTGCTTTGAAGTGGGGACAACACTTTACCCCCCAACCCAAGAGCTGTGTAGACTGAGCTCTGGTCTCAGCTGGGCACATCTAGAGCCCTCCTTCACAATTCAATCCACCCTACCCCAGCAGGACCCTGTTTTGACCTCCTGACTGTGCCATGCAAACTGAGCTACAGTGAGAGGGGCTGCCAAGAATGGACCAGAGCCTTGAGCATCCCCATGTCTTGTCTCAGACTCTGGCAAAGAAAAAATGTGTCAGGAAAACTGCAAATAATCCAGAATAAGCAAATGTGAATCAATAGCAGGAATCTCTTTCTAACTTCCAGCAAATATTGACTTAAATTCCAAGAGCAGACATGGATAAATATTGCCTCATCAGACCTTTTCGGGGGATTAAAAATGTCTTTTCAATGGAAAAAGAAAATCTACTCATTTTTGTTTGCTTCTATTCAACTGTTCTGAGTTTTTCTCTTCTGAAAGGAAAGCTCAAGTATTTTAATTTTTGGTCTCTCTGTTCAGAAATCCTTCCACCTTCCTCAGAGAAAAAGCATGACAAGTTAAAAAGAAAAGAGTAAAAAAGGCAATTGGAGTTTTACATCAGATTTTTACTGGAGAATGAAGATTTACTTCCCTTCAAAATCTCTGTTTTTCTTTGTATTGTAAAAGCTAATTATTCTATTTCCTAATGCTCTTGTTATCTGCATAAACATCCACTGCCATGGTGAGAGTGTGCCAGGGTCATGGCATATTATTATAGTATGTTGAATTTTTTCCTGAGCCTGATAAATAGTCAGTCCTGATATTTAAACAGGGACGTATTTGTGGCAAGAAACAGACAAAATGTATCCAAAACTGAAGCTGGCTGAATAAACAGAGCAAGGCAAAAAATTCTTGAAGAGCAACAAAGAAAAGGCTGAAATAGAGAGAGGAGTCAAGTGGGTTTGACCAATAACTTTTACATCTGTGTCAACCACATGTAACACCAGAATGTTCATCTGCAGAACAGTTATAACAATACAAACCTGTGGCTGGCAAAGACATCTTATGGCTATTTAGTTCTCCTATGCCTCAGCTACTGCTAGGAAATGAGTTTAGCCTCTTCTTTAACTTCCCTGCATCCACCCTTGACTGTGAATGCCAGGCAGCTGTCATCTTCTGCCCCATCCCTTGCTCCACAATATACTACTTCTCTCCTTCAAATAAATTACCCTCTGCAGGATGTTGTGATGTGTGTGTCAGTCCTATGGCACAAATTAAAGATTATCAACCTGCAGATCTGTATCCAAAAAGGACCACAGGATCACAGTGCTGTTTGGTGGGAAATGAATCTCCAATCCACTTTCTGGTAGGTCAGAAAATCACTGTCACCACCAGCCTTCCCTTACCCCTGTAGAGACACTGGGATGACAGTAAAAGACTGGGAGAGCTGGGGCTGCTCAGCCTGGAGAAGAGAAGGCTCCAGGCAGACCTTAGAGTCCCTGCCAGTGCCTAAAGGGGCTCTAAGAGAGCTGGAGAGGACTTTGGACAAGCGCTTGGCATGACAGGACAAGGGAGAATGGCTTCCCACTGACAGAGGGCAGGGTTAGGTGGGATATTGGGAAGAAATTCTTGGCTGTGAGGATGTTGAGGCCCCGGCACAGGTTGTCCAGAGAAGTTGTGGCTGCCCTATCCCTGGAAGTGTTCAAGGCCACGTTGGATGTGGCATGGAGCAATCTGGCCTAGTGGAAGGTGTCCCTGCCCACGGCAGCGGGATTAGAACAAGACGGTCTTGAAGATCTCTTTGAACCCAAACCATTTGCTGATTCTATGGAAACAGCATTGCTCCCTTCCCCTGCAGTGCATCCCTCCTGGTTGTTCCCAGGAGCAGTCAGGGGGCTACTGATGGGCTACTGGGTACATGGAGGTACTGGAGAATGACGATCCTGGGTGGAGAAAGGCTACAACGTTATCGGTGTTCAATTCACAGAAGAAGGCATATGTCTTCTTCTAAACCATGCACTTCTCCTGGAGAGGATGGACAGGGTGATGGAGCAGAGACCATACATATGACACCCGGACATGAGCAGTGAGATAACCTTGCAGGAGCATCTCTGTGGTGATGAACCACAGAGGTTCTCCACATCTGGTACCCCATTTGAGGCACAAAGCAGGACAGAAATCTTCACACTCAGCTCTGCTGTAAGGACAGCTCCTGACAGGCTAGGTTTGTGGTGGGGATAACTTTCCTTATGCACACCAATCTGGTACTGATTAGCAGGTAAGATTTCCATCACACCAGGTCTTCTGCAGGTTTGGACCAGGAGCAACAAAATTATGCGGTGGTTGTACTCTGCTAGGAAATGCTCAGAGTTGAAAAAGTTGTGTTGATTAACTCAAAGAAAAAAAGGAGTTAATTGCAAAGAGGGTGGTAAAAGACCTTTTGGTGGGGGGATTAAAAACATCTTTTCAATGGAAAAAGAAAACACTCTTTTTTGTTTGCTTCTATTCAACTGTTCTGAGTTTTTCTCTTCTAATTTCCTATGGAAGAAAAAAAGAGTTTATCACTGGTGGGAAATGGAAAGCATGATAGCGTCATGGAGAAGGAAATGTTGTTGTTGCTCCTCAGGCTCTTTTATTTCTTAGTGAAAAAAACATCGTGAAGAAGAAAGAGCAAGCAGAAAAGAGAAAGTCATCACATGCCTTCTGGCCTCCCAGACACGAATCATACTCTGGGTTTCCCCTATGGAATAAGCCTCCCATCCAATCCCAGACTGGCACAGAACAAAACAACCACCAAAACACAGAAACTCTAATGCATTTTAATTGTGTTTTAGATTGTCTTTGAGCATTGCTATCTCAATTGTGTGTCTTCTGATATTCTCCAGGCTAGTTACTTATTTAAATTATTGCAGTTATATGGAGGGTTTTTCCAACACTATTTGAAGACCCTCTCACAAGAGTCCCAGGTAGCTGCCAAGGGTCTGGGGAAGAAATGACACCCACCTGCTGCCTCCCTATGTCTTTATTTATGGTAAACTTTGAGGAGTTGGGCTGAAACCGAGCACCAGGCTGATACCTGACACCAGCACTGTGCCAGACTCTGGCTGATTTACACTGGGGAACAAAGCCAAATGGAAATACAACTGTATGAGGAGAAGGAGTTGCCACTGCAGAATATGGATGTATGCAATCAGCCAGCACATGAATGGAGACAGTCCATTTTAGAGCAATAATTTCACTCCTTCTGTACCTTTTTTATTTTCCATGTTAACACAAAAACCTCCAGTAGCTGCTACCTGCTGTAGAAAACTTCACATTTCTTAAGGTCATTGACACACAGAATGTGAAAGATCGGAGCACGGCCTCCAAGCTTGGATCTCAATCACCCTACTGCAAACCTTGAGTGATGACACGTGCCTCGCAGCTGATAATGCAGTACTGTATAGTTCTGAGGGAGTCTTTAAATGTTGTTGGCACCAGGGACTTGCTTCAGTTAGACTTTCAGGTTGTTGGGGGTGGGGGGTTGGTTTCAGGCAGCTGATGTTGCTGTCATGGAAGCATCTTAGTCTGGGACAAGAAAGGCTGAAACACTCCTTGGGTTGCATCCAAAATTTCCTATGAATTGGTCCCATCCCAGCAAGGGATGGAGATTGACGTTGTCTGAAAAGTCCCAAAGATGAGCAGAAGGAGAACTGAAGTGGCTTTACTGTAGCTTTTTCCTTTCACAAGCTCCAGGCTAAGAAGTAACAAGACAATGATAAGTATTGTCACCAGCTGGGTCATCTACATGCATCTATCCGCTCTTTGAAGGAACCAGGCAAAAAGAAAGGATGGATTTGGTCTGCTGATGTTGGCCAAGCGTAGTACCTGTTCTTCAAAGTTTAATATCTGATATGCCCTTGATGAGAGGATTTTATATTAAACAGACTTTGGGGCATGGGAGTTGGACCTGGAACTTGCTCTCTCTGCTTCATGCATTGCCCCAGTATTGCAGTGACTCTGGGAATGGTGCACTGATAGGTTGCATCAAAAGAGACGTGACCAGAAGGTCAAGGAAGGTGAATCTTTCCTTTTACTCTGCCCTCATGAGACCCTACCTGGAGTTCTGCCTCCAGCTCTGGTGTTTCCAACATAAGAATGACATGGACATGTTAGAGCAGGTCTAGAGAAGGGACACAGAGATGCTCCAAGGGCTGGAGCACCTCTGCTCTGGAGAAAGGCTGGGAGAGCTGGGGGTGTTCAGCCTGGAGAAGAAAAGGCTTCAGGGAGAGCTTAGAGCTTCCAGTGATGAAAGGGGGCTTATAATAGAGGCAGAGCAGCTTTTTTTATATGGGCATGTAGTGATAGGGAAAGGGGAAATGGTTTTAAACTAAAAAATAATAATTTTTGATTAAATATTAGGAAGAAATTCTTCCCTGTGAGGGTGATGAGGCCCTGGCACAGGTTGTCCAGAGAAGCTGTGGCTGCCCCATTCCTGGAAGTGTTCAAGGCCAGGTTGGACAGGGCTTGGAGCAACCTGGTTCTAGTAGATGTCCCTGCCTATGGCAGAGGGGGTGGAATTGGATGGTCTCTAAAGTCCCTTCCAACCCACAGCATTCTATGACCCCAAGTAATGCACATGCATGGCAAATACAGAAAACACCTTCAGCTGCTCACTGACAAACTAGTGCTGGATTCTTTGCCCTTGGGTGGTAGCTAAGGCCAACCAGGCAACAGGTAGAAAGCTGGCAGGAACTGTGGACCACATTTACAAAAGGCCTTTGGAGGTTCCACAGGGAACTGTCTTGGTCACAACAGGCTCTACTGGAACCTGCATTAGCCATCAGCACTGGAGGAGGTCTGGGTTCTTGGTGTGAAATGTCAGGCTGCATTCAGGATGAGATGGCCCAAAGCATGGCATTGCAGTACTGCCAGGATCACGAGGTGTGTTGATTGGATCTCCAGATTAATTAATGTGCTGTAAAATGCCTGGTGGCAGTGCTGAATGCTGATCCTCAGCAGAGGAAATTTGATATTCAGTAGGTGAAAACACTGATTTCAGCCTGGCTGAGATTTGCCATGCACAGTCCCAAATATGTCCTTCATCATATAAAAGCAAACAGCAAGGGGAAAGAAAAACCAGACCACTTGCCACCACCCCTGCAGCCCACTCTGCAGTCACCTTAGCTCATCTCAAAGGGAGGTCTTTCAAGTCTGCCTTTCATTGTAAAAATGATTAATCTCCATTCTTGCTGAGAACAAAGGGACCTACAGTGGGCTTTGCACCAAGCAAGGAAAACCAAGGGGAAAAAAAAGAAAGAGCAATACTTCATTTTATACATAGTCAGTCACAGGCTACTAGTTTTTTGGTAGAAGAGCTGACAGCAGCTGTGCCAGACCCAGAAGGGACTTGCTGTAGGCACAGCTTGTTAGAAATGACCAGGGAGCTGTGAAAACTTGCCTCCTTTGAAACTGGTATGAAACAGTTTGATTTTTTGCTCCATTTAATACGGGCTCAGCAGGAGCTGGAGATGGGTGCCAAAGTGAAGCCAAGCAAATATCACTCAGACAAGCCTTCCCAATGCTTCTGCTGCTCACTAGTGCGTTTGGTTACAGAAGCGTGAATTCCTCGTGCTTGTGCCAAACATATTGCTATGGGATGAGTAATTTTGCCTCTATAAATTGAGTCATCACTGGAGTTAGGCAGACACTAACACAACACAGTATTGCACACAGTTCTCCCAATCCTTCCCACTCTAATATCTCTGGAGCCATCTTGTTAATAATATTGTTCAAAGCACTCTAATTTTAAACATTGCCCAGGATTTAGAAAAAAAAAAAAATCCGAAATAATCTTTTTGGAGCTGGGGAGGTGATCTTTCTTAAGTTTGGCTCTTTGCTCTGAGGTAGAGAAATGTGTTTTTTGCAGATTTAAAAAATGGTGCTTGAAGGAAGTTGATTGAAGTGCTCAAGGTTTCCCATGAAGAGAAACTGGTTGAATAACAACAGTTATGGTTCATTTTCTGGAACTTGAACAATTAGTAAAAAAAGTAGAAGGGGTTTTTTTTCCTGTGATATTAAAGCCATGTATAATAATAAGCAGCGTGACTAAAGAGCAATTCTGACGGCATCTCTGTTGTATTATATCAGATCTTTTTTAATATTTATTTTATTGTTTCCATCTTCCATTACATCTGAGGAAGAAGAAAGATGCCAGGTCCTAATTTCCACTCTGTTCTCCTTAAATCAAATTAGGCTAATTCATAGCAACTCAGTACCTCACATTTTTTTTCTCAATAGAGAAGCCTAAATCACTGCTAGCCTAAATCACAGCCTAAATCACAGCCTAAATTCTGCCTACCTTTTTAAAAAGAGTTCAAATATTTTCTGAGGAAAATCAATCCAGAAATACACATTTGTAATGGAGGAGATTGTATCTCTTCCTTTCCATCTGAACAAATATGAACAAAAAATTATAAATAAAATATTAATATTGTAAATGGCTTCAGTGATCAAAGAACTGGGGAAAGGAGAAGGACAAGTGAATTCCAGTCATAGCTTTGTGGGAACACCACACACTGCTTTTCCCCTGGGCAAGGATTTTCATTAGAATGCGTCCTTACACTAATTGTCTGCAATAGGACTTTTCTCCCACCTATCTCATGAATATGTTATGATTGCCATTTCAAAGGCAGACGGTATTTTGGCAAAAAACAACTTGGCAACAGGGAAAGACTAAAGACCACTTGCTGTTACACAATAGTGATGTGAATTTGAATGCAACAGGATGCCACAAGTCAGAGATGGAACTGTCCATCTTTTGCACTCCATGTACGTAAAGGACATAATTTCTTCCTAAGAAATGGATTCAGGTAATATACTAGAATTTGCCACATCAAACTACGTGTCTTTTTTGTAGCTAATACCACATCTGTAAGAAAGATGACTGTGTGCCACCACTGGAAAAAGCTTTAAGAACAACAACCAGGCAAAACAGGCTACAGCAAATGGGTCCCCATGCATTTGGAGTGAAATGGAGAGAAATGTAACAGGTTGTAGGCAAAAAAAATACACCTTTGGGTTGTATAAAGAATGAATTGTCCCCAAAGATTTGTGTTCATTTCTTTGGCAAGAAGCTCTCTCTGATCAGCCCAGCAAGCAGTGTCTCAATGGAATGTCCATCTGCTCCCTGATGATTCAGGACTTCAAGCTGCTCCCAGTGGTAAACCATTCCTCACTCTGTCAATATTCCAACTTAAATCTGATGAGTAAAACGGCAGTCAAAAATCCACATCTCGACTAGTACTCCCCCTCCTATCAACTGCTTTGTTTGCACTGTGCTATTGCTGTTATTTTTGGACACGGCAACCCGTATTTCCTGCTAAGACTCGTTTCCACTATAATTTACAGTCATTTCTACAGCAGATTGAAGGTTCTTTGGATTGCAATTGAAAATATGCTGTTTATCTTGCTCATTTGGGAGTTCAATGGTCGTCTGCCTGAGACATGGTGGGCTCATCTATCCAGGAGAATGCCTTGATATTCCTGTGATAAACCACTTGAGAGGCTCCTTGCTGATGGATGGTAATTTTCATCCAAGAGGCATCACACCCTTCTCCTATCTGGAGGCTGCTCCACCAGAAGTCAGGGGGAAAGGTGCTCAAATCGGATTTCACAGGGATGATCTGGGAGATGTCTGCAGCATTCATATCTCATTCTGTCTGTAACAAAATTTATTTTCTAGCCCGAGCCTGCAAAAACTCCACGAAACACTTGAATTAAGTACGATGCTGGCTATGATACTGTGGTGCGTTAGGTTTCTCAGGGAATTTCTTCCCATTGTCATCAGGGAGACACTGGAAAGGGGGAAGGGGGTGGCTTTCTTGGTTAATAGACAGGAATTAAGAAACAGAAAAAAAAAGGAAGAAAAGGAGAGGCCAATCGCTGTGGCATACCCCTGTAACAGTTTGGAGAGGGGGGCGGAACGGGGGTTTGGCAGCTTTTAGCTGGGGGTGGGCAATCTTCTCCCTCTTGGGAGCGGAGATGGTTTGGGCCGTGGGCTTCTCCTGCGCAGCAGCCCGGCACTGCTGTGGAGCTCCACAGTTGTAATTACACCAAGGGGAAACTGCTCAGTGAGTGGGAAACTTCTGCTACAGTTTTGTTGCTTGTTCTGTTCAGATATCTGTATGTTTTATAGTAAAGGACTGTTATTCCTTTTCCTACGTATCTGCCTGGAAGCCCCATAATTTTCCGAGTTATAATAATTTAGAGGGAGGAATCTTCTATTCCCTTCTATTCCTTTCTATTTTAAACCTGCCTTGCTTGGGAGACATTTGTCTTTTAAACCAAGACATTAATTGGCACCCAATGTGGGGCTTTGAGAGAAAAAGGATGAAAAGAGAATAACATTTCTTTGGTGACTCATTTATATATTGGATATAGAAACCTTATTAGGCATCACCATGTGCGCCAGCTTACTTTGGTTCAGTCGGCATGTGATCATGGCTATGTTTTTTCCATTTGTAGGTCGTTATCTAAACATGGGCCCTACAGCTAAGGCCACTGTGACTGTTACCAGGTTTGTAGAATGAGTTGATTGGGTGAAGAATTCAGTGCTTGCAAACCTCTTTTCTGAATGTATGCACATGGCTACGTAACTATCACAGCCTAAGTTCCTGTCCTTGGGGTTTCACTAATAATGGTACCTATTGTGGGGGAGGAATGTTTCCCACACTTCTTCAGGCCTACCACAACAGCTTTCGAAGGGTTTAAATTCCCTCTAAATGCTAAAGATACCATATTCTTGCTGATGTTTTTGCTAAGTTTATTCAATACAGTCCATTCAGCATTTAAAGACAGGATGAGGTTGCCTCAAAATCTGCCCCAGAGACTAGGAATGCTGCCCAGAAATCTGCTACAGAGGCTGTAGACACTGCCCAGCAGTCAGAGGGGAAGGTGGGTAGTGCAGCCATAGAACCAACAGCTGTTACAACCATCCAGGTTCCAGCTAAACCACAAGGGCAGCCACAGCCAGCAGCAGTCGCCCCTGTGCAGAGGAGGAAGTATAGAACCAAACCAGTACGTCCGGTTAAAAATGATCAGGTACTAGGGCCCTCACAGCCAGCAGAGGAGCTGGAGCCTGAGATCATCACTGAATCCCTGTCATCCTCTGCAGTCTGCAAAAATATGTTAAATGACAGATGAGTGAGGCAATTATGGCCTGATTTACTCGAGTTTGGGACCTTGCAGGTGCAGTGTGCAACTTGATGGTACCGAAGCAAGGTTTTTGGGGTCCTTGGCCCTGGAGGTGGGTATCAAGCAGGCATTTGTGAGAGAGCCAGGACCCTTTCTCTCCAGGAGCAGCTTCTAACAAGTGTAAGAGAGAGGTTTAGACAGATACACATTTGAATTTACATGGAAAAGTCTAAATTTTAATTTGATTTATGCCTGTAACAACATTTATGTTTATACTAATAAATGCAATACATATATGGTAATCCCATGCAGTACAGTTATCCACTCTGAGCTGAAAATAGCCCGCTAACCCCAGATAAAATCCTGTGCACAGAGACTGACAGCATCAACAGAGACTGACAGCATCATCTCCTGTTACTTGTCTTTATCCAAAACACTAACAAAAGTATCCAAGGAATGGAAAACGAGATGTCTTGTACAAGACCTTTCAGAGTGCATTGGCTAGAGCAACAAATACCCTTTGGGGCTGGATTTCCTTCCAAGTGCCTACGAGATCTGTGTGTCCACCAGTGTCCACATATCTGTCACCTCAGATTGGCAAACCTTCTGTATTGTTCTTTAAAAGGCAGCACTGGCTTCTTTTCTGTGTAATTTATCATTTTAGCCTAGGACAGGGTCTTCTTCTGATGCGATCTTGTAAGCAGATGAAATACAGCCTTGAATGCTAACATATCCCACTGCCAATCCAAGTGGTGTATCCCCAGCAATGGACTCACTAGTGCTTCTGTTCTTCCAGGGCATCATCGAGGCACATCCAGGTATAAGAAAAGCGGCAAGAGGGCATACAGGAGAAACCTGGAGAGGGGAGGACTCCAGTCACACCTCTATGGGGTTTCCCTTCCTCCCTCTAAAGAAAAATTCATTTCACAAAAAATCCTGTCATTTTCCCAAAAGGTGGTTTCAGAAATGGAAATCTATTTTTTGATGGTTTTTCCATTTAATCAACAGCTCAGATCTGGTAGCCAGGAAATCTGGTTTGAATTCCCAAGCCCATTATGGACTCCCAGTATAGCTGGCAACACATCTCTGCAAAATGATGTGGCGATACCAGGTCTGTTGATGGCTATTGAGCTGGAAGTGGGCTGGATGCTGCATAGATGTCCTCCTGTGTGGTTCTTCTGGGTGAAGTGCCCAAATATTTTTAATTTCCACATGACCCTTATATTTCAAAATTTTTCAAAATGTGGCAAATCAATCTCCCGCTGTGGGGTTACCAATATATTCACACTGCTCAAAATGCAAAAAGTTGCCTCATGGGATTATCTAAATCCCATTGGTTTAAGAGATTGGAGCATACTCTGTTTGGGAGCTTTTGTAAATCCCAGCAGTGTCACTCTGAATTTCTAAGCTTGCATTGCTTTTTCCAGGACAGTGCCTGGTTTCTGCTGTATTTTCTGATGGTTTGGGCTTATTTGCCATTACCGGAAGGTTACCCTGGTAGTTAGACTTTCCTTTCTAGGCTAAGGAGGAGATTGTTTTACACTATGCCTTTCATGTTCCCTAATATGTGCCATATTATCCTCTTGATTTCTTCCATCTGGGCAAATCTTTTGTCGACCTCACCTGAAATCTAAAACCATTCAAAATAAGCTCTTCCACTTCTGTCCTCTGATCCAGTAATGGTGGATGTGACTGGAAGGTCAGAAGTCTGAGATTAGTCCTGACCTCACTCTTGGGCTTCACACTGGCAGTAGGTTAGAAGCTTTGAACTTGCCATCCTGACAAATTGTTATTGCTACATACCAAAAATCAGCTCACCCTCATGTCTGGGGAGGGTGTGGGGCAAAAGATAGGGGAGATGGATTCCTTCAAAGAGTGAAGCTTTTCCACACAGCATGACACGGAGACAGGAAGGTTTAACCCAAGGTAAAATCTTGACAGATGCTAACTCCTAAAATACAGCCCAGAAATGCTCTTAATTGAATCCTAACTGGCTTAGATGATGTAGACAATGTATTTCACTTTAGCTTTTACTTACAGCTGCCAACCTCTCATGAAAATTGAGTAGGGACCAGATTTCTGCACTAACTGGCGCTCACATTTTACAAATACAAGAATAAATAAAGTCTAGCATGAATAAAGGCTAACATAATATTTAAAGCTAACATGACTATTTAGTATATAACCCTAACATGACAAGATCTTCAGAGTCATCTGATTGCTATCAGAGGCAACTGCTGTGACAAAGAATATATTCAAATAGATCAGCCTCCATCTGAAGAGAAACATTTAACTTTAATGTTAACTAGTATCATTCTCTGTTTTTAGTGTAGAGAAAGGAAGCTACTGCAAACTTCTCTCTGACAGACTGTGAGAATGTGTGTCTGCTCTTGTCTGTCCATTCCCACTGTAACAGCATCCAACTCTGTTGGCCAAGCTCAACCACTCTTGCAGGAGATTAGAGGCCATAAAGGCTTTGCTTGGTATCCCCCTGACAGCAAGGCTTTCTAGTCAGTCAAAGCAGAGAGAGGCAGACCTATAACCACATTTGAAGCCAGACAAATACAACTTGAAAATAGTCTGCTTTTTTAAAAGCACAGCTATAAAATGAGAAAGCCTTCAATCGGATTTTGTGTCTTTTTAGGCAGCAGAATTAGTCAGCCTCAAGATACAAATCCAGAGGAAACCTGGCTCCTTTTGATCCAGAACTACCTATTTCTTAGATTTTAAAGTCACAGTGGGCCACAAGATCATCTATTCTGAGCTCCATATAATATGGGCCATAAAATTGCATACTCCAATAAGGAACCCAATAATTTGTGCTTGGCTGAAACCTGTGTTCCAACAGGCATCTGCTCACAATTTGAAAATATCTGAAGAGGAACACTCTACTACTTTCATTGGTATTTTGTCTCAACACCTAATCATTCCCACCATTAAAGCACTTTTTGAAATGAAATATGTCTGCTTTTAGGTTCCAGCCTTGGACCTCTGATAGACTACAAGGCTCTGTTGCCTCTGGGTCTTTTCTCTCGAGGATGAACTTCCACCCTTTCTGAGCCTCCTCTTGGCCTTCCCTTGGTAAGTGAAGCAGGTGTAGATCTAGCATGAGATTCGGGTTTTTTCCAAGCTTTTGAAACTTTTTGTGACTTTTCACTTTTTTGAAGGGCCTTTCAAAATAGGTTGACATAACAATAGCTTGGACAACTTACAAAGTAGATTTTATTGATGCAGTCAATGCACATGAGTGAAAAGGGTGAGGGGTGAAGAGACAAGAATTCAAACAACCCAGGAGTTTCATTTCTCTGTCTGGTGGGGACATTTGACAGTTTTAAAATGTTCATATTTTTTTATAAGATCATCTCATCTCCTAAAATTATTAAGGCAGAAACTAGTTTTCAGAGGGAAACAGAAGAAGGAGCTCATTCAGGGCTCACAAGAGGTTTCCAATAAGGATGGAGAAGGGTTTGATGCCTGAAGTGGCCACCTAAAAACAGAGACTAGACAGGAATAAGGGAAAAAGGTAGGTATTTATTTGAAGGGCCTTCAAAAGTACACCCTGGGGAGTCCAGAGGCTACTGCCAAGATGGACCCCCAGATGGACGACTGGTCACAAGTTTTGTTGCGGTGCATGTGGCTGTCTTAAAGGCAGACCAAAGTCCAGAGTCCTGGTGGACGGGCACCAAGATCTAAGGATCAGCCCCTTACCTGTTCTGGGCTCCCATCGCCCGATATGTCCTGCACTTGAATATTGGTTGGTGAGTGGTTTACATGGTTGACACCCACTTCATGCATGAGTTCATGTTTATTCATTACTCCTGTTTAATATGCATAAGTTCTAGAAATTTCTTCTCTGTCTGATCCCCCATTGGCTCCCTGTCGTGGTTCCCTCCTCCTTGTTATCCCCATTGGTTGTTGTATTGTGCACTCCTCCCCCTTAGTTGATCCCCACTGGTTGTTTCCCTTTGCTCCACCCTGTATAAGAACCTTGGACCCTTCCATTCCCCTGTCTTTTGTCCTTGGACTGCTTCAAGGAATGAATCAGCTGGAATCCACACAAAG
>VZTH01013400.1:0-11004 GCA_013397815.1 Aleadryas rufinucha
TTGGATAAGGGAAAATTCCCTGCTCGTGCACCATGGGATAGGGAAAATTCTCTGCCCATGCACCATTGGATAAGGAAAAATTCCCTGCTCCATGCTCTATGGGATAGGGGAAAATTCCCTGCCCATGCACCATGGGATAAGGGAAAATTCCCTGCTCGTGCACCATGGGATAGGGAAAATTCTCTGCCCATGCACCATTGGATAGGGAAAATTCCCTGCCCATGGCCGTGGGGTGGAACTGGACGAGCTTAAAGGTCTCTTCCAACCCCAAACATTCCACGATTCCACCCTTTTCCAGGTGGATCCCAGGGTGCAGTGAGGGGTGCTGGCCGTGCCCTGGGAGGTGCCAAATCCCTGCTAAAGATCCCTCATTTCCTGCTCCCTGCCAGCATTCCCCTGGCTCGGCTCTGGGACCGTGGGACCCGTCCACATCCCGTGTGCAGGGATCCGAGGTGCCTCCATCCGGGAGCAGGAGCAGCCTGGGATGCTCAGGGCTTTTCCACGGAGCTGTTTGAGCTGATCCTGTCTGGAAATGCAGCAGGCACGTGGAAAAGGGGAGGATTCTGTTCCCTGTGTGCTTCCCAGCCGGATTCCCGGCCGGCTGAGCTCCGTTCTGCCGGCTGAGTCATCCCTGCATTCCCACCTCGGGGCCATCCCCGTGCTTGGGGTTCTGAGGAGGGAAATGAACCCGGTCCCTCCTGCCAGAACACCCAGGGGTGGTTCAGATCCCAGGTTTTTTATGGAATGGATTTTAGGGTGCTGTTTGCTGCCCTCCCCCAGCTCTGGAGCAGCCCCTGGGGTTTGGGATTGGGGTGAGGGTGGTGCTGGCCATGGTTTGTGGGGTCTGTGGGGACAGATTTGTCCCTGGGAGCGGTGGCGTGTCCTTCCTGCAGGGCTGGAGCGAGGGAATCCCGCTGCTCCCTGCATCCCTGGAGCCATCCTGGATTTCTGGGCTGGAGCCACAGCCTGTTTCTCCTCCTGCCAGAGACAGGAGCTCTCCCTCTGGAGCCGTTCATCCCTGATCCATAAATCAGAATTTATGGAAGGAAAAATCCCAGGCCCTGAGCCGGAGCCTCTTCCCGAATCCTCCCTTTGGCCACGTCACTCCCGGCCCCGGCTTTGCTTTTATCCCCAAAATAGGAGCATGAAACATTGAACAGGGCTGGAGAGAGCTGCACTCGGGATAAAACCGGGATCCTGGCAGGGATGTGGGAAGTGCCTCCTCCTGCTCAGCCTGCAGGGCTCTCTTCACATCCATCTCCTTCCCCCGCCCGTGTTCTCCTGCTGCGGGCTTTTCCTGCTCCTCTGAGGTGGGAGATGGGGAATCTCCTTCTCCTGCTCCCCGTGGGGTTGGGTGGGATCCAGTGGGGGATTCAGGGATGTGGCTGCTCAGTATCCTGTGGCAGGGATGAGGTGGGAGATGGGGAATCTCCTGCTCCTCCTCGCCGTAGGGTTGGGTGGGATCCAGTGGGGGATTCAGGGATGTGGCTGCTCAGTATCCCGTGGCAGGGATGAGGTGGGGTCCCACCACGGCTCCTCTCCGGGGCTGTCCCAGTCTCTTCCCGTCCCACAATCCCTTTGAAATGCAGTTTGTGTGCAGAAATCCCGTTGTTCTGCTGGAATTCGCTTCTGTGGCTCGAGGAGGGGGTGTGTGAGATCCCTCCAGGGGGGTGTGGTACCTCCAGGGTATCCCACTCCCAATCCCACCCGTCTCCATCTCTGTGGATGATGGATTGAGCTCCTGGAATTGAGCTCCTGGAAGCAGTGCAGTGCTTTGGTTATTCCTGGAGAACGGGCAGAAATCCAACCTGCTCGTCCCTCCAGGGGGAGCTGGGATTGATTCTCTAAGTCCAAGGGCCGGGAACAAAGGAGCACTTTATTTATTCTCCCCAGAAATCGATCCCTTGGTTTATTTTTCCGGCTCTGAGAGGGGCCCCTTTTCCCAGGGGTGTTCCCAGCCCTGCCAGCCCCGGACTGGGAAGCTGGAGCCGTGGGTGAGGGATGAGGATGGGAGCTCCAGATGTGTCCCTCCAGCTGTGGTTTCATCCCAGAGCACGTGGGGAGCTGCTGAGCAGCAAAAGCAGCCTGGGACTGGAGGAATTCCTTCTAGGAATTGGCTCCTGCAGGGAGCCAGGGAGAAGGAGAGGAGCTATTTTTAAAATTTTTAGGGAGAAATCCTTGCTTTGACCATAGCTGGGCAGCTCCACGGAGCCTCTTTTCCAGCGTTTTTGCTCTCTTGAGTGTAAACTTCCCAAGAACCGGTTTTTTCCCAGCTTTGGGGGCTCATTCCTTGCAGGAGCAGCTTTTCCCTGGCAGATTTTATTCCCAGCTCCGGTGGGATCTGTGCTGCCAGAGGTGTGGATCCCAGGATCCCACCTGGCTGGGAGCCCTGTGGGATGCAGCTTTCCCCTGTACCTGCCTGCGAGGGGCTGGCGCTTATCCCCCCCCCGGGACGTGCCGTGCTTAATTACTGGCAGTAATTAAAACCTCTCCTGGAGGTGGGAGATAAGAGCAGCGCTTCCTGCCTGGCAGCAGATGCTCCCTAACACCCATCTGCTCCTCGGCATCCAGGCCCTTCTGTGCTCCCGGGAATTCCTGCTGCAGTGGGAAAAGGGTGAGGAAAACAAGGATGTGGGGGAGTTTTGAGGATGAGGAGATGATGCCAGCAGGGAATTGGTTACTGAGGGGCACTGGGACAGCAGTGGCACTGATGGCTTCGGCCCCAGGGCTGCCAGAAATCCTTGGAAAAAGCCTTTAAAAACAGGGAAAGCTGAGGGAAGACATGGCTGGGGTCCTTGGAAAAACCCTTTAAAAACAGGGAAAGCTGAGGGAAGATGGCTGGAGTCCTTGGAAAAAGCCTTTGAAAACAGGGAAAGCTGAAGGAAAATGGTTGGGGTCCTTGGAAAAAGCCTTTAAAAACAGGGAAAGCTGAAGGAAGACATGGCTGGGGTCCTTGGAAAAACCCTTTAAAAACAGGGAAAGCTGAGGGAAGATGGCTGGAGTCCTTGGAAAAAGCCTTTGAAAACAGGGAAAGCTGAAGGAAAATGGTTGGGGTCCTTGGAAAAAGCCTTTAAAAACAGGGAAAGCTGAAGGAAGATGGCTGGGGTCCTTGGAAAAAGCCTTTAAAAACAGGGAAAGCTGAAGGAAGATGGCTGGGGTCCTTGGAAAAAGCCTTTAAAAATAGGGAAAGCTGAGGGAAGATGGCTGGGGTCCTTGGAAAAAGCCTTTAAAAACAGGGAAAGCTGAGGGGAGACACACGTGGGGTCCTTGGGAAGCAGAGCACTGTGGAGCACTCCTGGCATCCTGTGGGGCTCCAGTTCCCAAGGCTCTGGATTTTGATCCAGTTCCTCATCTGGGCCTTCCTCAAGCTCCAAAAAAAGCTGGAAAAGCAGAGGCTGGGGTTCAGGAGGTGCACACGGGGCCGTGTGTGGGGTGTGCAGGGGGATGGAGCTGCCGGCCCTCCCTCAGCCCCTTCCCGGGCTGGTTCCCCTCGGATCCCCATCCAGGCTCTCCATGGATCCATGGAAAAGCTTCACCCCTCCGGTGCTGATGCCTCTGTGGCACAGCAGGAGGTGCAGCCCAGGTGGGTGAATCCCCATTGCCTCCCCCTGCTCAAGGCCAAAGGAGCATCCCCGGGGGTTGTGGGGAGGAGAAACGGGGCTGGGGTTGTCTGGGGAGCCTCTGGGAATGGGAGAGGTTTTCCAAGTGATTCTGATTTATCTCAGCCATTGAGGGTGAGGATTATTCCTCTGCAATTCCTCTGTGTTCCTGGGGAAGGGATGTCAGCTCCTGCTGTTGGCATCTTCTTTGGGAATTCGTTCCTCCTCCCCTTCCCCGTGCCCGCACCGGGGTCAGTCCCAGCTGTTGAGCTCTCCTGCTTTTCCTGGGACAGCGATAACCCGGATTTCCAGCTGCAGGTGCCGGGAATGAGGAGGGCTGGGGGGCGTTTTGGGGCTCGGGGAGGAATTTGGCAGCAGCTTTTGTGCCGCTGCTCCCTCCAGGTGCTACCTGAGCTTGGAGCCGCCGCTCCAGCGCGGTCGGAATTGCGCAGCAGGAGAAGGCTCGAGGCTTTTCTGCCTTCCCCACGTTCATCAACACCAAATAATTGTCACCAACAGCCAGCGAGCAGCAGTTAATTACGGATTTTAATAAGGCTGCGGTGCCTCCGTGCTTGGCTCTGCCTCTCCTCCCCCTTCTCCCACACCTCGGGGATGGGGGCTGACAAATCCAAACAGGGAACCGGCTCAGCCCCTTGGAAGTTCAGCTGCAGGAAGAATCCCCCGAGCCTGGAGATCCCTCCCCATGACCGTGGGCAGCTTCCTGGTGAGGCAGAGCCTCGGTGGAAGCGCTGGATGGGGAAATGGATGGGGGAAAGGCGGAGGAGGGGTTTGGAGCTGGGAGTGATTTTCCTTCCAGCGTCTCCAGCCAAGGGAAGCTCCAGATTGTCCTCAGTGAGGTTGTTCCAGCATGGAGAAAGATGTTGGGATGCTGCCTGGAGGATGAGCCTGTGCCAGGGGGGACCAGCCCCTCCTGCCCCCCCTGGGCTGTCTGCAGGGGCTTTGCAGCTAAACCGGGACTAAAACCGGTCCTAAGAGGGGCTGCACGGGCTCCAGGGCTTTTCCAGGGGGAATTTGAGCAGCCCGGAGCACTCTGAACTCCGGGGCTTTAGGAGAGGTTAAAGCCAGGCCTAAGTGGGGAGGAGGAGAAGGGCTCTGGAGCAGGTGAGGTGAAAGTCTGGAGAGCTCCAGGGGCTGCGGTTCGGATGTGGGAGCTCAGGGAGCGCGGGAGGAGGGGATTGGAGCCCAGAGTCAACAGTGCCCCGCTCTGTTTGTGCACCAGAGCCGAGCTCACGGCTAATGCAAACAGTTTTCATTAAGAAATAATCAGAAATAAAAAGCCATTTCACATGCTGATAAGGAGCCAGTCGGCTTTTTCACTTGAGCAGCAGTTTAAGCCCCGCTCAAAGCCATTTATCTTTTCTCCGGCGCTGGCTGCAGAGGATATGAAAAATGCAGCAGGCTGCACGTATGTAATTAAACTTTTGGCAGAATCTTTGCCCCGCAGCTTTACTAAGAAATTCAATAATGATAAATGGAGTGGAATATCTAAAGGACTTTTTTTGTGAACAAGATTTAAAGCCGCGTCTGTGGCGCACAGAGAGTCGTTTGCCACCTAATTGTCTTGGCACGGATCTGGGAGCAGCCTGTCGGTGGTGTCAGCTCTTCTTTAGAGCCCGGCCCTTGTTCTGCTCTTATCTGCGCTCCAATTTCCCATTGAGGCTTTCCTGATTCCCGGCCAAGCCCGTGCTTATCCCTAATGAGTGTTTTGTTCCCCCGGCCCGGCGTTCCCAGCTGGGAGCGCTCCTCGCTGCGGGGCTGGCCCGGCGGTGGCATCGCTGCTCTGTCATTATCCTTCCCTTTTTGTCCTCTTTTCCAGCAGCAGGTGGGAGTGAATCCCAGCCCCTGGCCGGGCTCTGTGCGACGCTCCCGGGAAAGCGATGCCGGGATTGTCTCCCTGCCTTTATCCCTGGATAACGCTGGGATCCTTTACGGGAGAGGCGATTTTGTGTCCAGATTGTCCCTCCCGACCCCACCCTCAGCGCTTTCCCTGGAAAAACTGCACCAATTCTTTTTAATTCCCACAGCTTTTCCCTGTTTTCCTCACCCCCGTGGCATCCCCCCCCCCCAATCCATTGTCACCACTGGCTTTGGAGGGGCTTCAGATATCCTTGGAAAAGGCAAATTTTCACCATTTTTCCCCCCAATAGGAGCAGGCAGACTAATTAAAAATAATATAGAAGATGTAAAATAATGATTAACAAGGTTAATCTGATAGAAGTGAGCTGGGGCTGAGCACCTGAGGAGGTGGCAGTGAAGCAACGAGTGGCTTCAGACTGAAAGAGAGGAGGATTAAATGGGATATTGGGAAGGAATTCCTGGCTGGGAGGGTGGGGAAGCCCTGGAATGGAATTCCCAGAGAAGCTGTGGCTGCCCCTGGATCCTCTGGAAGTGTCCGAGGCCGGGCTGGAGCAGCCTGGGACAGTGGGAGGTGTCCCTGCCCATGGCAGGGGTGGCACTGGGTGAGCTCCGGGGTCCCTTCCCACCCAAATCGTGGAATTCCGCGATTCCAGGATTCCCTGAGAATCCAGGTGCCAGGGCAGCACCAGCATCCCAGCAAAACGATTCCAGGCAGCTCCTTGCACTGTCCAGCCAAAAAACCTTGGAGCTGGGGGGGTCGAGGAGCAGGAGGGGGAATGATGTGAACCCAGAGGGGGACGGTGACGGAGCCGTGGCTGGGGGAGGCTGAGGGAGCTGAGCTCCTCATTTCTCACCCTGCTCCTGCTGAAGGTGGTGGAGGGGCTTTGCCTGGATCCTTCCACCCCTCCCAACCCCGATTTGGGCTCGGGTTTTTGGGGTGTGGTTCCAAATAACCGATTGGAAGAGAGCTGAGAGCACCGGGCCTGCTGGGAGCAGAGGTTTGGGGGAGTTTGGAGTTACCCAGCGATGCAAAGGGCAAAGTTTTTGGGTAGTGGAAGAAACGATGGTGAAATGCAGCTGTTTTGGGAGGGGCTGAAATCCGATGGATGTTTTGGTGGGGTTTCCTTCACCAGCAAAGGCAACGGAACTGCAGCTCTGAAAGGTTTGGGATGGGGGGGGAAAGGTCTCAGCAGCTCTGTCCTCGTCACCCTCATCCTCCTCACCAGCCCCAGAGCTTGGCCCAGCCAGGCTGGAGCTTTGCTGGGTGTGACCAGGAGCAGGTCCTGGAGGAGGAGGAGGAGGAGGCAGAGGAGTGATTTGGGCTCTGCCTCGGGGTCTCCCTGAGCTCTGCCCTGTGGGGACTCCCCCGCTCTGGTCGCTGTCGTTCCTTTTCTTCGCTTTTTCCTTCTGGGAAGGGAGGCAGGAGCTGCCCAGCCGTGCCCACCTGGGCTGACCCCGGTGTTTTCTGTCCCCAGACAAGGCTGAGAACGGGGAGCCCTACCAGAGGAGGAGGGGAGCGGGGCCCCCCCTGCCCGAGGGCCCCCCAGCGCCCCGGGACGGAGCCCCCGCGGCCGGCAGCAGCAGCTGGAGGAGGATTACGCTGATGATCCTGGCCATAACCATCCACAACATCCCGGGTGAGCCCCCTGAGTCCGTCCCTGCTCCGGGGCGGCCCCGTCCCCAGCGGATCTCGCGGATCCCCCTCCCCATCCCTCTCCCCCATCGCAGGGATCCCCCTCCCATCCCTTTGGATTCTACCCCCGGTGGGGCTGAGCCACGCGGGGCCTTGGCAGCAGAGCCCCCCGTGGGGAGGGGGCTCGGGGGAGCTTGGAGCAGCTGCAGCCCGGCTCCTGCCAGCCCGGTGTGGGTGGGAATTGGCATTCCCGAGGGGATACTGGGAGAGGTGACGCCGGGAAGGCGGCGGGTTCTGCTCCCGTTCAGCCTCTCCCGTGTCTGTGAGCAGCAAGAGGCTCCTTCCAGAGCGCCGAGGCTCCGCGGGAGAACGTGAAATTGGGGTTTATTTCGGTATTCAAGGCGTGGATTGGGATAATGGGGTGGGAAATTGCCGAGCCCCGGCTCCCGGAGGGCTGAGCCCTGCCGGGCTGGGCTTTGTGGCGCTGAAAGAGGTGATCAAAGATGATGAGATCAATTTGTGGCAGCTCAGGACGTTCGGCTGCTTTGCAGTTCTTGGGGATGCTGGAAGTAAAATAAGGCAGCGTTTTCCAGGGTGTTTTTTTCCTGGTTTCTTCCCCCCTCCCTCCTCCTCCTCTCCTTCCCTCGCCTTTCCCTTCTCCATTCTCTGCCCTGTGCCTGGCTCTGGTTGGAGGCTGGATTGGTGCAGGAAAGGCTTCCCTGCATGACTTGGATCTGTAAATCCGGGCAGAAGCAAGGAATGCTTTGGGAGGAGCCGCGTTTTCCCGGCACTGGCAGCGAGGAGCTGCCGGGCCCGGGGCTCGCTTGGACCCTCACACATCCCCCTGTGCTTGGTGACTCTGAGAGTGGCTTTATCCAGTGCCAGGACGCCCATCCTGAACTCCATCAGGGATGGCATTCCCGGGTGAGAGCAGTGGGTGTGGAATCCCAGCTCCTGTGTGTTTCCCTGGGACTGCCAAAATCCCGGGGACCACGCGGAGAGCTCCCGGCTGCTCCCTCCTCCGGCCCTCCCAGCCTCCTCCTGCTGCTCCTGGGGTGGGAATTGCCTCCTTCCAGCTGGTGCTGGGCACCTCTGGGTGCTCCTGGTGCCTCCCTCGGGCGGCAGCTGGCTGGCTTTGGTTATCCTGATAAGAAGCTGGGAGTTAATGATTTGCTGCCCCTCCGTGCATCGCCAGCACAAGCTGTTCCCGGGCACTGCCCTGCTCCAGGTTTGGCAGCAGCAGCAAAACGTTTCTGCCTCCTCATCCCTCTTTTTTTTAATGGATTACTGGTGGGTAATTCGGGTGTTGTTGCAGTTCAGCTCCAGGTGGTGCCGGGGGAGGCAGAGGCCTGGCAGACGAGGCGAGGAAGGAGCTTTAAGTGAGCCTTTTTTCCAAGGGAAAAGGGGAAAATGTCGGCACTGGGCGAAGTGGGATTGGATTTTATCCCTCAGACGAGGTGGCAGGGAGTGAAGGTGGCACCTCCTGCCTGGCCTGGGGACCCCTGTCTGTCACCAGGCAAAGGAGAAGGTCCTGCAGAGGAGTGCCCAGGGTGTCACCCGTGGCGGGAGGTCGGTGCTGAGCTGCCCTTCCCCTGCTCCTCCAGCAGCCCAAAGCCGCCTCTGCGCGGTGCCAGGGCCTTGGGAATTCTCTCTGGCGTCTTAAATTGGAAAATTGGAGCTTCATCTCCACAGAGGTGTGAGAGTGGGGGCTCAGGCCCTGCCTGGAGGCTCAGCTGGGTGCTGCCTCTGTCCCTGCTGAGCTTTAACCCCAAAATCCCCCTGCTGCCCTTTCCTGGTGGCTTTTCAGCAGCCCCACAGCAGGAATTTAAGTGTCACCCTTTCCTGGTGACACTGGGGCCACTCAGCAATGACAAAGCCCTGACCAACGCCCTCTTTCCCGTGGGGATTTGTCCAAAGTCACCCCGAGGTTCCAAATTCCAGAGGTTGGACTCTTGCTGCTCCAGAGCCCTTCCCCACAGGATGGCACTGCTGGGGCCCTGATAAATCATTCAGGCTGTGGATAAATAATTCAGGCTGTGATTAAATCAGGTGAGCGGCAATTTGGGGCTCTCTGAATCCCTCCTGCTCTCCCAGCACGAGCTCCGGCGCCGCTCCCTGCTGCAGGCAGGGCTGGGGAGCGCGGGGATCTCTCTGTGCCTCGATTACAGCCCTGCCACAGCAAAGGCTGGCTCCCTAATTAGCACGGCCTCCTGCAGGGGGAGGACTCGTCGTGCTGGGGATGCTCCGAGCCCTGGGAACATCGCTCCGTGCTCCTCGGGGAGCCACGGAATGGTTTGGGTGGGGAAAGGACCTTAAAGCTCGTCCCGTTCCAGCCCTGCCATGGGCAGGGACAGCTCCTGCTCTCCCAGGGTGCTCCAAGCTGGCCTTGGGCGCTTCCAGGGATGGGGCAGCCTCAGCTGCTCTGGGAAATCCATTCCAGGGCCTCCCCAGCCTCGCAGGGAGCAATTAATTCCTAACATTTCATGGAAATCTTCCCTCTTCCCCTCTCAAACCGTTCCCCCTTGTCCTATCACGAGCTGCCTGTGTAAAAAGCCACTCTCCATCTTTTTTTTTTTCCCAGCTCTTCTAAGGAATATCATCTTTTATGAGTGCTCAGAAAGCACTGAAAGGGCTCCATGGGCTCTCTCCAGAGCTTTCTGTTCTCCAGCTTCCTCTGGCAGCAGCTCCTGGCTCTGGTTCTGGGTCTGGTGCTCCCTCTGCTTCCCTGCGAGCCCTCTGCCCTCCCACAGAGGTGTCCAGGTCGTTCCCAAGGGTTTTCCATCCTTCCTGTGCCTCCACACAGCTCCACATCCCTGGGAGGGGCCGGGATGCTCGGGGTGCTGCGGGATTTACGGACACGCTCACCCTGTTGGGCCTCTGATGGGCTGGAGCTGCTCTGAATCCTCACTCCAACCCCAAACTCTTCCTAAATTCCCTTTCTCTGGTGGCTGAACTGCTCCCAAGCTCCATCCCTGCTCCCCTTTTATCACCAGCAGGGAATTGTTTTACGGACTTTGAGCCCCTTTTAGGGCTGAGCTGCTTTGGTCCTGGCAGTGCCTCTGGCTTTGTTTCCAGGCTGGGAGCAGCTTCTTGTGGAGGGGAGAGAAGGGAACCCCCGGCCCAGCCTCCCACAGCCGCTCTGTGTTTGTGGGGGAAAGGTTGGATGATTTGTTCCAAAGCTGGGAATGCCAATGGAAAGGATAAATTGATAATGACAGGAGATGCCAACCCGCAGCCTCTTCCTGCCAATTAATATTCATATATGCCGGCTTTAGTGGAACATTAATTATGGATTTAATCAAGCCCTGTTTATTCTGGTTTAGCTTTGTACCTTGGGTGGCTGTTATGCTGAAGACTTCGGATTAATTAAAATGTTGCTGGTGTATCACAAATAACAATTAGCGAGGTGTGAGCTGCACAGCCTTTCCCTTTGTGCTGCCGTGGCAGGGGGGAGGAGAGCCTGGCAGGGCCGTGGGCCCGGGGCTGGATCCTGGGAAGCTCCTGGGAAGCTCCTGGGAATCTCCTGGGATGCTCCTGGGATGCTCCTGGAGGGCTCTGCCCCGCTCAGGGTGGGTGTGCAGCCAGGGAGGGCTCTGCTGCCTGATTCTGGGGGCTCCCCCAGCCTGGAGATGCTGCAGGAGCCCCTCAGGCTCGAGGAGAGGACCCAGGCTGTGTTCTGCTCATCTTCCTGCCCTGGGGCTCTCCCTTGGAGTCTCAGAATTCCAGAGCCTTTGGGGTTGGAAAAGCCTCCCAAGGCCGAGCCCAGGCTGTGCCTGATCCCCTCCTTGTCCCCAGCTCAGAGCCCTGAGTGCCACCTCCAGCCCTTCCCTGGCCACCTCCAGGGGTGGGGACTCCCCCAGCCCATTCCAACACCTGAGCACCCTTTCCATGGAG
>VZTH01013402.1:1554-16806 GCA_013397815.1 Aleadryas rufinucha
TGCGAGCCGGAGGCCACGCCCCTCGCAGAGCCCCAAACCCGCGGGAGCTGCTCCGAACGAGGGGTCCAAGCGGGCCCTGACGGGCGCCCCCGGGCCGCGGAACGCCGGTGGGGCGGGGCGGGGAGCGGGACTGTCCCCGGTGCTGCGGGGCCGAGGGTGCCGCCGGCGGCGCTGCCCCACGCGGGCCGGTTCGGCGGGAGGGAGGCAAGGGGCCGCCATGCGCTCCAGCTGTGCCGGAGCAGATGGATCGGTCAAACTTTCGGGGGCCGCACGCGGTCCCCCCCCGCCCAGCCCCGTGTGCCGGGCTCAGCAGCCGCCTCGTGTTCCGAGGGCCGGGACACGTTTGCTTGCGGGACGGAGAAATAAGACTTGGTTTGGATTTTTTTCCCCCCCAGCCACCCGCCCCCTGAAGATTTATATTGTATGTGCAGACGGTTATAAAATTTAACCTAAAATTCTGCAGCGGTAGCATCTTTACTGTTGTCCACATTGTCCAGCTGTCTCCAAATTCTAACGGTCATTTGCACTGATGATGCTTTTATATATAGGGCCGTTTTCAATATGTTCTGTGTACTTATTTGCAGTTCAACAGGAGTTGATCAAAGAGAGTGAGACATTTTCAGTCTCATAATTATTTCCCCAAACAATATAATTTCCAGTATGCACAAGACACTCATGAAAACGTAGTAACACAAACCCCAAAATATGTAATCTGAGTAACTCTTGCTCCAAATGGAAAGCTGCTGCTGACCTACATTTTTGAACCAGAACGGTTTGAAGTTTTTGTTATAACAATCTTAATACAAGTGATACCCTAGTATAACAAAAGGTAATAGTCACACATTACGTTCAAGTAATGAAAGCATTTGGGAGATCAAATACTTAGCTATGAATACAGCAAACTGGGATATTAGCGAACGTTTTCAATACAGCAAGGGTCTAAACCATGATGTTTTAAATTAATATATGCTCTGTTAAAGGTAAGCACGTTTTCAAATTTCAAAATGGATAAATAGGAGATTCAATCATAACGGTAGAGAAAAATGCAGCATATCAAGAAAGATGCTGTCACGAGTAGGTAGGCTTTTTTGAATTCACTGTGAAAACATTAAAGAGCAGAAGCTTCATGCTCTAATGTTGAGTTACATGCAAAGATTATTGATAAATGTATGAGCACTGTGATTCCAGTATCTATTAATTTTAGTTCTCTCTGAAAAGTCAGAAATATTATGATTTGCATTATGGAGTTAGTTTTGAAAAGTCTCAGTGTTCGTGAATTACATCTAGCTAATACTTCTGTTTTACAATTGGGTTTTTTGGGGGTTTGGTTTTTNCTGGACTCCACGCCGGACTTGCTCGGGCTCCCGCTCCCCTCTCTGCTCTCCCGGCAGCCCGCAGCCCGGCGGGATGGGGGGGCGCAGCCCCCGCGGGTCCCCCCCGCTCTCAGCGGGGTCCCGCCCGTGTGCGCGCCGGAGGTCGCGGCCCTCGCGGAGCACCAAACCCGCGGGAGCTGCTCCGAACGAGGGGTCCAAGCGGGCCCTGACGGGCGCCCCCGGGCCGCGGAACGCCGGTGGGGCGGGGCGGGGAGCGGGACTGTCCCCGGTGCTGCGGGGCCGAGGGTGCCGCCGGCGGCGCTGCCCCACGCGGGCCGGTTCGGCGGGAGGGAGGCAAGGGGCCGCCATGCGCTCCAGCTGTGCCGGAGCAGATGGATCGGTCAAACTTTCGGGGGCCGCACGCGGTCCCCCCCCGCCCAGCCCCGTGTGCCGGGCTCAGCAGCCGCCTCGTGTTCCGAGGGCCGGGACACGTTTGCTTGCGTGACGGAGAAATAAGACTTGGTTTGGATTTTTTTCCCCCCCAGCCACCCGCCCCCTGAAGATTTATATTGTATGTGCAGACGGTTATAAAATTTAACCTAAAATTCTGCAGCGGTAGCATCTTTACTGTTGTCCACATTGTCCAGCTGTCTCCAAATTCTAACGGTCATTTGCACTGATGATGCTTTTATATATAGGGCCGTTTTCAATATGTTCTGTGTACTTATTTGCAGTTCAACAGGAGTTGATCAAAGAGAGTGAGACATTTTCAGTCTCATAATTATTTCCCCAAACAATATAATTTCCAGTATGCACAAGACACTCATGAAAACGTAGTAACACAAACCCCAAAATATGTAATCTGAGTAACTCTTGCTCCAAATGGAAAGCTGCTGCTGACCTACATTTTTGAACCAGAACGGTTTGAAGTTTTTGTTATAACAATCTTAATACAAGTGATACCCTAGTATAACAAAAGGTAATAGTCACACATTACGTTCAAGTAATGAAAGCATTTGGGAGATCAAATACTTAGCTATGAATACAGCAAACTGGGATATTAGCGAACGTTTTCAATACAGCAAGGGTCTAAACCATGATGTTTTAAATTAATATATGCTCTGTTAAAGGTAAGCACGTTTTCAAATTTCAAAATGGATAAATAGGAGATTCAATCATAACGGTAGAGAAAAATGCAGCATATCAAGAAAGATGCTGTCACGAGTAGGTAGGCTTTTTTGAATTCACTGTGAAAACATTAAAGAGCAGAAGCTTCATGCTCTAATGTTGAGTTACATGCAAAGATTATTGATAAATGTATGAGCACTGTGATTCCAGTATCTATTAATTTTAGTTCTCTCTGAAAAGTCAGAAATATTATGATTTGCATTATGGAGTTAGTTTTGAAAAGTCTCAGTGTTCGTGAATTACATCTAGCTAATACTTCTGTTTTACAATTGGGTTTTTTGGGGGTTTGGTTTTTTTGGTTGGTTGGCGGTTTTGTGTGGGTTTTTTTGGTACCCTTTGCAAGTGCAAAAATGTTATATAGTTAGACATATATAAACACAGAGCGGGAAAAAAATTGTGAGTAATTCTAGTGGGGGGAATCAAGTGCATACCCAAGGGTCATTATAGTCTGTACCAACAACAAATTGCAATTCTATGCAAACTGCTAGAAAGGGATATATCATCTTTGTAGGAGAGAGAATAACAGAACTGTAAGATGAATTCATGCCAAATCATTCATCAGCTTTTGCCAAGAGAATACTACATCTTTGTTAGTGAGCCTTTTTGACATTATCTCCTGGATTTTCTTCTTTTCTATATTCAAATGCACGCTAATTATACACATTAAACCACCTAAGTTGATTTTTAAAGTCTTTCATATGCAAATAAAAATATAGATGTCTCCTTGTGTGTCTTTCTTTACATGTGTTCACTAACATAAAATATAAAATCAATTACACACTTACACTCTGAGACATTTCTGTTTGAGAAAAAATACATATATTGAAGATCTGCTAAGATGTACTGATAGTGCCTGGGCTTCAGATCACAATACTTCCTGAGACACTCCGCTACTCTTTCCAATCAGGAAAATCACCCGCAAAAGTTTAACGCAGATTTACTTTGAAATGTTTTCCCTGGGAAAAGGGAAAAAAAGGATGAGGCTTTAAACAGAAGAGTTCATACCACTAACTCCTTTTCCTTCCATTTGTTTCTGCAACTCGGCTACAAGATTGGAACTAAGAGGCTATAAAATTGAGGCCCTCAGCACAATGAAATCAGTCTGCTATAAAAGGCAACACATGCCAGTTTTTCCTCCCCAATGGCAGATGCCACACCCTAAAGCAGACAGAAGGCACTGCAGTCTGTGCAAGGGAAGCACAACACAAAGCAACAACGATGGTTCAATTTTCTAGATCGCAAATAATGTTGAAATTCCTTTTGCCATCTTTGCTCAGATGATGAGTGGTAGTGTTTGTTAAATTCAAATGCTCCTTTCCAAAAGCTCTCATTGTATGCATGAATTATGAATTTATTATAATATAATGTAAAAAAGCTCTAATTGCCATGCATATTATCTGCTGCAAAATGATTGCGTTGATATTTGATATCGCATGTGCGCAGTTTCAACTTTAGTTCTATTTTCATTGTTCCTTCAATTTAATTATTTTCTATAAACCAATGTTGTCCAAGTGTGGTTTCTTTCTCTTGATTTTTTTCCTGATAAATTATAAACTCTGGTGCTCTAGGATCCCTCTTCAAAATAAACATAATTTTCTAAACTTACTGTTGGTAATTTGTTTACATCATTGGCTACAACATTCATACAGGCCCCCTAGGCCACCTGTCTGTAGCTCGACCCCATGAAAGTTAGGTGCCTTTCCCAGCAGTATAGCAGCCATCCTTCTGTTTGGCCTTCCAAGTCACACAAAGAGTAACACTGAAGAGAGAGACAGAAAACAAACCAATATTGTAATAGCTCCGAGATGTTCTGTTAGAGATATGGGGAGAAATAGTTAATTTTTTTTTTTGTTGAGGTAAAACTCCAGTCAGAGGTTCAAGAACCTGTTGGATTTGACACGGGTACACACAAGAGCCTGAAAAATCCCTGTGTACAAAAGAAAAAGGTTTTCATTGGGATCTTGTTGTGCTTTATGGTTAAATCCACTGTGCAATTTAATGAAACTGTTGTCAAATTCACTGTAATTCTCGATTTCCTTCTTTCAGATTTGCATTAGATTTAATGAGAAAAAAAGAGAGAAGTATGTGGGCTTTTATTAAATTATCACTTCTATTACTAGTTAAACATCCAATCGAAATCATTCTGAAGTCAGTGCAAATCTTTTAATTTATTTCAATAAGGCATAAATCAGATTGCAGAAAAGTAGGCAGCCAGCTCAGGGCTGCTTTAGCTTGGTATTTGGAATTATAGTAATGGAATTTTGCTTTAAAAGATCCCTTATGTGGTCAACATATAAATATAACATAGTGATGTTTTCTTTATTATGTAATATTTACATTGCAGTCACAAATGTAAAAAGTAAACTGTTGCTGTAGATGTCCAGCTGATAAGCCAGAATCTCCTAGGTGTAAAGCCTGTAGGTAAGTGTAAAAATTTTATTTTAGCTGGTCATAATGAACTTTGAAAAAAAATGTGGTTTATGCCAACAGATCGTGGCCTAAAACATGTAGAGAGTGACACATTGTACCATTTAATTAAAATCCAATCTTTAGCAGCCACTAATCCTGGGCAATTTAATCAATTTCTTCTGGCAATGTGTAAACAAAAGGACTTAAAAACATCACCATCTCCATCTCGAAAATGTCATACATGATTTTATTATGGAAATGCAACATGCTAGAGTTAGACCACTTGAATAGACTGTTTAAATACCTCAATTTTACAAATGGGAATCATCCATTGAAGTCAGTAAGATCACTCGGTTCCTTAAAGTTAAGCCCTGATTAAGTGCTTCTGTGGACTGAGGCCTCTGTGAAAAAAACAGCTCGTGTCTGTACTTTGGTGAGATAGGGGCCCAACCAATTTTCTAAATCAAAATAAAATCTTGCCTTTGGCAGTAATAGGAGGGATTGTTGATTTCGGGGTTCACCCCCCAGTGAAATCTAAGCCTTTAAACTGAATTACACTAATATTTCTGGATGCGATGTCATTGTTTGAGAACATCATTGCATTCTGGAGAAATTTGGGAAAAGGCCATCCTTCCTTTGAATTAATAATTTATGGTCACATTTTTTATAAGTTAGAAAAGTTAAACAAGAGTCAGTATAACGGTAATCATAGAGTTCTCTGCCAAGTTTCTTTCCCATTCTCCTGCCTTTTACAAATCTTTTCTGATGTGCAAGAGACACATGGGAAACCAAAAGAAATATTTGCTGCTAGCTACGCATTGGTTGGAGGTCCTTCCTATTGTCAGTTGTAGCTTGCTGGGTTGACTGATACATTTAAGAAACAGTGAAACTGTCAGTACACAGCTTTTACTCTCATAAAATAAATGACATTGGTACCTTAGCTGTAAACACGCTCGATGTTCTAAGAAAAATAAAAAGCCTTAAGTTTTCTTTCCTAAACTTTTTCCACTCTATAGTCTTACATTTTATATATCACAGTATTTATCAATTGCTGTTTCTAGAAACAGGTTACTGTGGCCTCCATTTCTTAACCAAGTAAAATATTTGTCTGTAGGATATTTTTATGTGCAGACAAATGCATTGATTTTAATACAAAATGGCACAGTATTCTTCCTTTGCAAAGTGAATTTCTTCTCTATGACTATGGTGTATATGTAATTCTGAATTTTTATAAATGTGCCAAATTGTGATTTTGCCTGATGCACTCTATTTCTGACCCATTTCTATAGTATTTTACCATCTACAGTCTCAAATACAGCATCTCTGAGTCTTTTAGCTGGAGACCCACCTTTTTCCTTTGCTGTAATAGTCTGTAATTCCATCTTTCCTCACACTATCTTCATTCCCCACCCTTTCACACTTGCATACACATCTGCTCTCTGGGTAATCCCAAATTCCTGCAGCCCAACTTGCAGCTGCCTTAGCCTCCTGAAGTATAGTCTGATAGTGATGCTGTATCACTTATAAATATCACTCAAACTGTAATCCTGCCCTCCAAGTTCCAACAAAGTTCATCCCAGTGCCAATTTTCTTCAGCTCCTTTGCACAAGGGACACAAAGCAAATGCTCTCAGGGATGAAAAGAAGGATCTGCAAAACCTCAAAGAGGATGAGGGAAATGTGAGGTGGAAGAGGTCAGATGAAATTATCCTGAACCTTCTCCATCCCAACTGGGTACATCTTGTCCTTTCTCAAGGGGGCAGCTTCCTGGTTTGAGAGCTGTTGCTTTGATACATTTACCCTTAAAGCACTCCTGTACACTGAAAAGCCCAGTCGCTCCTACTTCACCATCAAGGAAAAGAGACACAAGGGAAGAATGCCATGACTGCATGAACACTTCTTTCAGCTGCAGTGCCAACTCCAAGAGCTCCAGGTGACTGCCACAGTCACTTGGTAGGGACCTCAGGGGTGCTGATGCAAGGGTCTGCGAGGATGCATGATGTGCCAGCAACCCAGGAGGGGAGAAAGAAAACTTATTTTTATCCAGATCCTTGCACTGACTCACCCAACGGCCCAAACAGTAGTGCTGGCATAACAGGAAGGGGGAAGAGAAGGGGCAGAGCACACGAGGCCGTTACCCGCTTCTTTCTGTTTGACCAAAGAGGAGGTTTGGTGGCAGAGGGAAATAATAGGGTCTGTTTAGCCAACACTACTGCCAAAAGAAATGTATGTCATAAGATTATAAACAGGTGCTCTTTTCCAAAACCCAGCTGAGCCAGTGAAAAAAGTTACTGTCCCCCGTTTTTGTCAGCATCACCCTGTCAGATATTAATGCTCCTCACATCTGCTGGTACAGTTGCTCCTACATGCATTCACCAACCACTTCTAGATTAAACAGCCCAAGTTACCAGACTTGCTATTTAAACTATCTGCATTAGCAGAGACCCATTTGCCTAAATAAGATTAGGATAAAGTGAGCCAACAGATCTGAGGAGACAGTGGACTCCAGCTGAGGGACAATAAACAGCTGGCAGGTGGTAGTAACCTCTTCAATAAACACAACTTTTGATGTACTGAGGGACTTCATCCGTTTAGGCCCTAAATGTCGGTCATGGTGCTACAGAGACAGTTACATGTCAGTGAAGAGAGTTTATCCATTCTTTACATGTCAGGCCTGGAATAGTAAAAACTTCATGGTGTGGGGTTTGCCACCTTTTATTTCTTTATTAATTTCTTATTCTATTCTTTCTATTTCTGCATCAATGGGATGTATACTTATGAAGCATATGCTGAACTATATGTACATCTCCAGAGTTCCAGGTTTGTATTACAGCTGCTGGTCTGTCATCCTTGCTTACACAGTGACTCAGTGGAGCCTGTAAGCTGTGAAAGTGAGCTTGCAATTCTTGCCTGAGTTTCAGGTGGGAATGCTCCTTGCACAGGATGCAGCTGAAATGCCTGTGATCTCTAGATTCACTCTGAGAGGTTAGCTTGGATGAAGTTGCTCCACACGTCAGCTAGAGAAGGGGCAGCCATGGCTTTGTTCCCAGGGAGCCAGCAGAGGAGAAGGCTGCGCTCCTGAGGGGTGCAGTACGTGTCTCTTAGGCATGCAGTCCCCATGGACGCACTGAGCTTGCTCCTGTCCTCAGCAAACAGGACGTCACCACCAACTGCCGCTTGGGTACCTCACTTTCACATCCTCTCTGCCATGACATGTCTGATTGCCAAAGCCACAATCAAATCCTCATTAAAATGGTGAAGTGTTTCTTAAGAAGAGCATCTCCCACAGCTGGCCCCCTGCTTCAGACATGCTAAGAGCTAAACTAACCTAAGAGAAGGGTTTTTTTTAATATCCTGGATGTAAACTACTTCAAGATACGCAGCTCTAAAAGATCTCAAAATGCTACTAGTCTAGGGTGTGATCCTGGAAATGCTTACTAATTCATGTAGTCCTTGCTCCTGCTAAGCCATGAAACTTAGTGATAGACTTGAGAATCTACCATGTGATGAGGACTGGATTGTTTAAAACATCTGTTTCTTCTTGCTTAAATATAAAAAGTAAGGTTATTAAAATTAGAAAAACCATTTTATTAATCCAAAATATCATCTAGTTATTTAACAAAGACTTAACAATGTGAATCATCTGCATTAACAAATCCAGATGCTATAGTCAGAGGCAGGAAAGACTCAGGGACTGACAACAGGCTTGCTTTTTATGCTAATTTTTTGTTTGTTTGTTTTTCATTCCAAACAGACCATCCCTAATATTTTATCTCACTTGGTGGAATTTAGGAAAATTGTAAGTGAAGAGAAAAATTCTGAGTTCTCTTTCTTTCTTAAAAAGTAATATACAAATACTATTAAGATTTTTCTAATCTATTCAGCAGACTTTGTAACAAAATTAAATGTGTGTACATCTTTTTGCCATGTTACAGCTGGTTTCTTCTCATCCAGAGGATTGGACAAATGTGGTTTTCATTTGGCCACATTTAAATTTAAATTGCCACATCGTCCTGTGCTGAGTGTAAACTTACTATGCATATGTCCAAGAAGAAAGGACTGTAATTTGGGAACTGCTATCCCTGGTGATTCTCACCAGCTAGAAATCAGGGACTGCACTCATTCTGGGAAAGGCCACATAATGTAAAATCATCACAGTCACCTTGTCTTTTTTGCTCTTCATTGAAGGGCTGGTACCGCTGAATGGGAATTTTCAAAGTGCCTTGTGACAGAAGAATCAAAGTTCAGCAAGAGCAAAGTGAGGCCAGTACTAAACACTTTGCTGATTTAATTTTAATACATATAATTTTTATACAGGGATCTTATTTGCACAGCTCAGTGGAGCAATGTATTTGAAGAGCACTGCTGATTAATTAGGTTGGTTCAGTATGAATGAATTAGGTGATCTCTATTTTATGTCTGTTTCGAAGTTCACTATTGTGAACTTCACCTCATTCAGTGCTCCATCCTGTTCAAAAGACTTATTGCTAACTTTACTTGGGCAGGAAAGGGAATCATTAAAATCACTAAGCAAGCCTCTTGAGTATGGTGGGTTCTGTTACAGTTATATAAATGCAGCTCATTACTCCGCTAAGGGGAACTGACTTTCTAGGTAGGTTTTGAAAACAGAGGGATCATGAGTCGGAAGGTGTGGAAACTGCAGGTTTTATGACCAGACCTGAACCCAAGTTCTCTGTCCCTGGGATGGAGTCTATACCAGCTTTAAAAGTAATCTGCCTCTTTTTCTAACTATATTGTGTATTTTGCTCCAATTTTCTCTAAAGACTGCAGAAACAACTGATTTATTTGTAATATTTATCTCAATCTGTCAGTAAAAACAAATTCACATTTCCCTTAGAAATACAACAAAGGTGGAAAATGCTAGACTTTCCTTTTTGCTTCTTTACTTCCAGTTCAGGAGTTCCTTTATTCAGTCTGATGTTAAATCTACTTGTATTAGAGAATCCTTTTTATCTGAACAAATCTTATTCCTTAGCAATGAATCTCAGAACATTGTGGGGTGATTGTATAAAGCCATTGCTTTTTCTTTATTGCCCACTAAAGAAACATTTATGATTAAATGGGAAAGGGAACTATCTCATTCTCCTGAGCTGGAGATATTGGACTCAATAATGTCCTTCATACGTGTATGCTCTATTTCAGCTAACCTGTTAGAATTGCAATATAAAATTGTAAATCAATGGCATCAAGCACCTGTGAAGATGAGTAAGATTGCAAGTCATTTCTCAGATAGATTTGGAGAAACAGCTCCCAGCCAAGATCTCTTTTACATGTTCTATAGGGTCTGTCCTAAATTACTGCAATAAAGTCACTTGTTATACATCATATTGAGAACATTTCCAGCTGTCTGATGTCAAGTACTGAGAAACACTATACATAGGGACACTTGGACTTTGAGGTATGTGATGTACACCTGGATGTTAATAAAAATTGAGTTACAGGTTATTCAGCTGGTTATTTACAGAGCTAAAAATTCAGAATCTTCTTCAATAATGAAAGTGGATCCTTAGGAATTTGTTCAAATCTGTTCTGTTTAGCTATAACTGCAGAAAATGCATTATTTCTATACAAGGTGTTCCTTTATTGATTACTTTTGTGCTGGTAGGAATAGTTAAACCCAGATACTCATAAACACTTTATGGGCTACAAAGAATGAAAGTAAGGAGGAATTTTGTTTGTTTTTCTTGTCTTTCTGTAATCACAATGGTATCTCTTTTTAAGCTTGTCATCTTCTGCTCGGCTGATTCTCTTGTAAGGGCTTTAATAATATGAATTTAATATGAAGTATACCTTTGTACCTACAAATATATATCAGTCAAAACCCTTACTTTCTGCATTTTGGAATAAATTTACTAAGACTTATATACGTGAAATATCCCCAGACCTTACAAAAGCAGAGTTGTTAGTGCCCAGGCATGCTTTTTACCACCACAGAGCTTGGAGAGCAGTGCAGTGTAAAACTTGGCATGGCAGCCATAAAATATAAAATATAAAATAAACACCAGCCAGGTGATGATATTTCACCCCTCCTCACAGAGCTCACAGTAGCCGCTGAGCACACCCTGTCACAAGGGTGTTCTTCCTCTCCCTGCAGAGGACATCAGAAGATGGGGTGGATATGTCTTAGTGTGTCAGCCTAGTGGGTTATGCTGCTCTGGGAGAGTGATGGCAGGTCTGCTGCTGGAAAAGGGATTAGAATGTTACCTAGAAGAATGCAGATAAAAGGAGTCAAAGAATGATCAAAGAATGGATCACAGAGAGGAGAAACTTCAAGGAGAGGCACCTGTGCAGAAGATTGCATCACAGAGGTCATTGCATCTTGGGGCTCTGGATTCATAAACATGAGTCAAAAGCTATAAGCTAGAAAGAAAATGGTGACTTCTTCACTTGGTGTCTTTGACTCAAAAATGGTTTCTAGAAGATGCTTGCTCATTTATGAATCATGAGGCTTAATTACATAAAATTGCTTGACCTGTGTTATACCTCAGGTTATGTTACCTAAAGGCATCTTCTGACCTTAAATTTTATGAATCTGCATAAAGTAGCTGTAAGGAAAGAACAGCAGAATATGATGCTGTTTCACTGATTTGAATTACAACATGCATTTGCATCTTCATTTGCATTTACTGTCTTAAGAGTAACTGTACTGAATGCAGTTGTGCAGTTGTCACTGTGAGTCGAAAACAGGTGAATGTGTGTTCTGAATGACCAAGATCACATTTACAGGACTGATGTCTACCAGCATAGCTCTAAAGAGATGCCAGCCCTGACAGGCATAGCTGTGTCAACAGAAGCCTCTTGTAGAGACACAGTTGTACCAGTAAAATGGTATTTTTACCAATAATATTTTATGCCAGTGCTGGGAGATGGTTTTATCCTACTAGCAGACAGTACAGATGTATCCATGCTAAACTGCTTACGATTTTAGTATTCACAGCAAAATTCTCCCCTCAGAGATTCCTAAACCAGTTTTGTTGGTGCTGCCAGAGAAAGGGCATGCAACTGGCCCTGGCAACTGTCAGCTTTGTGGTACCACACATGACAGCATTTAATAAAGACAGAGTGCAGAGAGGGTTTCAGGAGAAGTCCAGGCTAAATCTGTTGGCCAAATAGTTATGTCAGGGAGGAGTGTGAAAAGACCAGGCTGAATGAAGTCAGAATAAACAAAAAAGTTTTCTCAAAAACAGTTTCTGTCATTTGAAGCAAAGTTTTAACAATACTGGCAAAAGTGATATTGGAATAAATTGCGCTGACCCCATGGTTTTTGTGATTACAACTACACTGGAAAATTCTTTGTGGTGTCAACTAGCTCTCAGAAAAGACTCTAGGGGAAAGGGTGAGGGGTGGTAACAGTTAGCACTTCATTCAGGAGCAGGGAATGAGGAGGGAACATCACTGCTTTGGTCTGTAAGTGTAGGCCAGATGCACCAGCCTGATCAGACTGTGAGCAATTCTCAAGTCTTGCCCGTGAAAGGTGTGGGTGTTACTCTATAATACTCTTTATTTAGCTGTGCTCACGGCCTCCATTTCCACGGCGTTCCTAGGAGGTAGATGTGCATGGCTTCAGGACCAGCCTGGCATAGTCTCTATTGAGTGGGTGCTCAAAAGTGCAATTCTTCTTTTTCACTGTTCATATCTAGGCACTCTATAATTTGGAAGGGCATGACCACTAATCAACCTTTACTCCACCTTAATAAACTTGTGCAATATTCCATGTCCTTAATTTTTTTTTCCTTTTATCGTCCATGAACTTCTTGAAGCCTTTCAGTACCCTGATGCAGTTTTTCCTCTGTCACTGGTTCTGCAATTTCCTGCTCAAAGGAGGTTTATACAACTCACTGGTTGTGTGTTACAGCTTTCACTGTATCTGCACCACTCACACCTGAGCCTTTCTCCTCATGGAGGAACAGGACTCAAATGCTGAACCTCAGGGCATTCAGAAACCATTTGAAAGTGATTGTAGAAATGATTGTTGGGAATGTGTTTTTAAGCAAGGTGAACTAGGGGTCAGGGTTTTAGGGAAGCAAATTTCCCTGGCTGCTCTGACTGCTTCTTCTCTCTCCCTCTTGAGCTGTTGTGCCATTTTTGCCTCGTGGCGCCATTCACAGTGCTCACCCACCACAGGGATTTTCTCCTTATTTCCAGCGCTGAAGCTCTGACTCTTCCTTCACTCTTCCCACCATCATCCCCGTTGTCTGTCCCTCACTGCAGCAGCTGCCAGTCTCACGTGTGTGCAGACATCCCACGCAGGGCTATGTGGTGCTTTGTTTCACTCCTCCTCTCGGGGAAAACTTGAAGGACTGGCAGTGAGGCAGGGAGGTGAGGGATCTGGGAGTGGTGTAGGCACATCTCAGGGCAGGCCCAGCTAGAGGCCGGGAGAAGCAAAGGAATACAGTAAAGATTGCAACCTCTGCTCCAAGGTTGTGCCTTGTGCCTCAGAAATGACGGCGCTGGCACACAGGAGGTCTGGAGAACACTGAAGTGGCCCATTCCTCTCCATGAGGTGTGCCAACACACACCCAAGCAGCCCAAGAAGACGAACACAGCTGGGAACAGGAGCCTGTGGATTAGTGAACTGCTCTCTGCAGTTACTGCGCGTTCTTGCTTGCCCTTTCCAAGGAATTTGGGCTCACACAGGCGAGGGAGAAGCTGCCAGGAGAGGTGGAGCAGCGCAGATCCTAATTCGCTCCCTTGGAGGGGCTGGTGCTGAGCCAGCCGTGACGGGGTGAAGGGGGCCTGCAGCTGCGTGTGCCCAGTGCTGCTGGCCACTGCCCTTGTGCAGCCAGCCCAGGCATCGGAGATGCTGCTCAGCTTGGTGGAGACAGGAGCAGGGTGAGGCGTGCACCGACTGCTGCCCTGAGCCAGAGAGGGTTCAAATAGCCAGCGGGAAGCCCAGTGGGGCTCAGGCAGGATCAAAACTTCGGCATGAATGTGGGAGATGCCTGGCAGGGCTTTGCTGGGCGACTCCTTGGGCGAGCGGCCTCCGGCATGGAGTACGAGCATGTGCAGCCCCTCGCTGAAGCACTGGGGCGGTGACTGGTTTGGGGAAATTCACAAGGGTCCCTTTTGGAGGTGGGAGCTCTTCTTGGCGAGAGCTGTGTTTGCTTTTGCTGGCACGGAGAGGGAGATCTAAAAAGCAAACAAAGAAGCAAAAAGCCACAATGGCTGAAACAGTGAATTCAAGTATCACTTACACTCATGTATTGCAAATTTGCTCCACAAAAAATGTTATTTTAGCACAAAGATTTTGGGAGTGTGAGCAACACAGATCCCAAGCTGTCGCAATAACACTTAATATGTGAAGAAGTATTTATATGGGACCTCAAATCGAGTCGGCAAATAAAGCGTGTGTCTTTAAATCAATTCAATCCGGCTCGGTGAAGCTAACTGCCCCGGCCCTGGCGCTGCTCAGGATGATCCCGGCAGCAGTTTGCGAACACCGGGAACCCCGGGAGCGACCGCCCTGGAGCCNAGTGGCCGCCATGTCGCGCACCGCGGGCTGTGGGCAGCGCGGGGAGGGCTCCTCTCCGCACACAGACCTGCCCCTCTGTGATCGGACGGCACCAGAGCTTAGTTGCCCACCTTCTTCTTGTGTTCTGAGTGTGTTGTGCCAGGTCATCCGCGCAATGGTGCCACTGGAGCTGCGGTGGTCTATGCCGCCTGCTGAGCTGGTGACACTGCCTGCCAGGGTTGTTTTTTGGGGACAACATTTTCCCCCATGCTCGTGCATCCCTTTCTTGTTCTACTCAGAAGTGTTTTTCTAAAAGATAACACCATTAAGTTGTCCGCATTGGGACTTGGCAAACCCTTTGTCTGTAGAGAAAATGCTTGTGTTAGTAGGAGTTACTATAAATCACAGTTACCTTGAAGGAGCATAAATGGAAAAAACCCCTGGAAAATACTTAAAACTTTTATTTGGGGTACAGAGAGCACAGAAGTTAAATTGTTAAAGGGTTACAAATACCAATGGAAAATCAATGGTGGGATTAAACAGGAGTACAGGTTTTATCACACCCTCAGTTCTCATTCTATAGATATACAGCAACACCCTTACTAATCTATAATAAAAGTTCTCATGGTTGTGGTGTATCTTGGCTCCATTCCCCATTTGGCAGGCGTTAAGTTTGTTTTGTGATGGAGGTTTTGGGAGCAGGCAAAGAAGAAGCTGTGATCCTGCTGCTCCACTGGGCAGTGTTGTGTGTTGCCAGTGTCATCATTCGAAGTTGTAGTTACCACAGCCTTGACAGGTGATGCTATCATAGCAACCCAGTGTTCTGCAGTCTTTTGAGAATTTAATTATGGTTTTTTTTTTTTTTTTTTTT
>VZTH01013402.1:16836-125743 GCA_013397815.1 Aleadryas rufinucha
TTTTTTTTTTTTTAATTAAAGTAAGTTTCCATAAATGTATTGACAAGGTTAGAAATGTTACTGAAGCATACCCCTCAATGGGTGGAATGCTAGAAAATCCAGATAGCCATTGTTTGTTTTTCAGTCCCATTATTAGGATAATATTTGACTGGGTGTCTTGGGGTGACTGTGTCATGTGTATCCCCTACCATCGCTCTATGCCCAAACATGAGTCCTGTGCCTTTAAACTGAGCCTGGNGAAAGAGTCTGACATCTGATTTTGTAATTTCTTGGGTTTGCAATACTACCTGACACTGTGCCTGAACTGTGTCCTAGTGTAGCTGCTCTGGGTGTGGACAGGAGTGTCATGCACAATCAGAGTGGCACAAGGCTCCTGGACACCTGATGTATGGTGTCTTCCCTCACAGGATGCAACGGCCCCTCCAGTGTCCAGACTTTTGAAGCCTGGAGCCATTCCCTGTAACGGACACTTCTCTCAAACCACCAGGACTCACACTTCTGTTTCTGTGTTGTTCCATTCACCTACTGCCCACATGCTGTTCCTTCCTTCCAGTAAGATGCTGACCCCTGAAATAACAGATTTGCTCGGGTGTTTTTTCTTTTCTACATCGGACCTCTCAGATAAAGTTTAATTGAGAAGTCAAAGCGGGCTTAGTGGTCTTGCATGGTCCTGTGCACATACATCTGCATGTACGGATGAACCAAGACTTCTGAGTATCTCAGTCTCCAATAATACATAAATGTTTTGTTTAATGTCTTAGAAAGAAATTTCCTTCATTTATGGAATGGGTCCTATGCTACTCTGACCACAGAACAAGTCTTTCTCTCTTGGGTTTTATAAAAGGTGCTCAAAGTGGGGGCCAGAGAGAAAATCAATGATCGGAGACACTATATACGGATTTACAGATAGATTAGGGATATCAGTATTACAACCAACATGGATACTTATGTACTGTGTTTGTACTGTCTGTGTAGAAAGGTTCTGATGAATATAACTGCCTTCTTGAACGTGTATCAAACCATGGTTGTAGAGAATGGAAGAAGAACTTGGTGGAGTTCAAGCTTTCTTTCCTTTGTAAAACCAAGAGCAACTTGAAAGATGGTGGAAGTCTTAAAATTCAAATGGCTCAAGTGCCTTACTCCAGGAGTTGGAGGAAGGAACATCTTAGCTGTACTGCTACCACTTAACGCATATTTAAAAATAGACAACACAAAGACTCTGTATATACTTCATGTGTCTTGCACTGCGAATACAACTTTGATGGTTTATGCCATGTCCAAAACAAAAAGAGATCCTGTACCTTCTTCTCTAACACAAGGTTTACTTGAGAGGGGCAAAAACTTAGCTGAAATTGAGACATGTTGTTTCCCTTACTCTAATTTAGCTCAAAGTATATAAATTCCCAGCTAAAATTTTTGAGACAATCAAAAAGGGAACCTTCAGTAGAACTGGATTTTTTACAGATACAGTATGTGAGGAGGAATATTTTCCCCAACATTTTCTTTCTCCAGTGTCATTTTTGTGTGGCTATCATGTAGATAACAGCAGGGAATTCCACTTAAGTAGATCCTTAATGGATTTAACTAATGGTTTCTTTGTGATGCTCTCAGACAGTTGTTCTGTAATGTGGATCCTCTAAATATTTAAATCCACCATTGAAGCATTTAATAGGAAGAAAGTCTCCTACCATTAGAATAAAGGAAAGGCTTTCAGCTGGAAACAATACCAAAACAAAATCTGATTTGTACAACTGCATCAAGAATCCAAGCCCACTTACTCTCTGAGGCAGCTGATACAAAAAGGACCTGGGGTGCCAGGTAAACAACAAGCAGTCATTTGTGTATTCAGACAGTCTCTATCCTTTGCTGTTTCTCTACATCCTCCATATTTTTGAGGGCTGTTTGTAGTGATTATTGGTTTGAGTGAGCAATAAAGCTGGTAAATTAATACTGCTACTTACTGTTGCTACAGGGAAACTGCCTAACCCATGGGTTTGTTGAATCTTGAAAATAGATGAGAGGTTAACCTGGAATGCTTCTCCTTGTTTTGAGTCTTCTGACACTGTTGCGAAGTGATCTTTCTTACTCTTCTATCCATTATACTCCTTTTTTATTCTTCTTACAAGTGGAGCCTAATGTTTGTTGAGTTCCATAATATATTTGAGCTGGAAGGAAAAACCTTTCAGAAATCTACTTACTGTATTGTCAAGACCCAATTTTTTCTCTCCTGTTGCTTGCTTGGGAAGAACAGTCACTTCAGAAACTAAGACTGGTCTTTAAGCTGTCTGCTTAACCCTGGATTTTACCATGTTTCCCTTGCACAAAGAACAAAATCTACTGTTTACAATCTAGATTGTTTCTGAAAATGATAAATAATAGAAAAATAAAGGCTCCCTATAGCTTGCATTCAACCGAACAAAACCGTAGAGCTGCAGTTGCCCCACAGCTGCTTTTGTGGTGTATAAAATACATACCCTACCTTTTGAATACATAGGACTGCGCGAAAAGCATAAATATCACTTTCAGCTAAATAAATCTGTTTATTTTGTTCTGCACAGTTTGGGCAGGGACATTTATTTCTGTAGATGATATTAATAAATTTATAGGAATTTTCTGCAGTCACTTGACAATCTGTATTGTCTAAATCCACCTGTAACCTGTTCCATTTCTAGCCCTTAAATATAGACGCTTTTAAAATTTTATTCTCTGATATTTCTGTGATGCAATTAATTTCTGCATTTCCGTCACTTGGTGTTGTTACACATACAAACACGTAAAACCATTCTGAATTCTTGTGCGCACAACCATGATATAAATAATACACAATATAAGCAGTAAAGTTTCTCATTTGCTATGGAAACTGGCCATCCAGAAAGGGCACGCTGGACCAAGTTGCCCAGAATGGCACCCTCATTTGGCTCTGTGGGGAGGTTCTCTAATAAAATGAGCAGGCACACTTAGATTTTCCTTCTTGTTGCGTCTCAGCGCCGTTAGCAATAATGCAGAACTATCAGCATGTTCCTCTCACGCTTGTACTTTATGTTGCATGGATACACTCAAAGGCTTGAATTAAAGGCTTTCTTGCTATCCTACCCGCTGCCAGAAATGGAGTGCCTGTTTTTAAACCAAGTGCCGGATTCTTTGTTACTCTGTATCTCCTGCAGTTATGTAAACCAAAGACAGCCAATGGAAAATGGCTATTGGATATTAACATCTATGTAAATCAGTGCAGATGCTGAACTGGTAGCATTTTGTATCCCCTTGCAGAGCAGAATATGACTACCCCAAATCAAAAATGGGGTGAAATTTATTTTGGGGGAAGGAAAGCAGTAATGAGTTAGTACATGGAAACTTAGATCCACTCAAAACTTTTTTAATCCAGGTGCCTGTGTAGGTTATTGTGTATGTTAAGTGTGTTATGTTTATGTGCTCTCACAGCCCCAAAAGCCCACCGTATCCAAAGCAGCGTGGCCAGCAGGTCAAGGGAAGTGATTCTGCCCCTCTCTTCCGCTCTGGTTAGACCCCACTCGGAGTGCTGCATCCAGCTCTAGGGTCCCCAGCACAGGAGTGACATTGACCTGTTGGGAGTGAGTCCAAAGGAGGGCCACAAATATGGTGAGGGGGCAGAAGCACCTCTCCTATGAACACAAGGGTGAGAGAGTTGGGGTTGTTCAGCCTGGAGAAGGGAAGGCTGTGGGGAGACCTTAGATCAACCTTCCAGAACTAAAAGGGGGGCTACAAAAGAGCTGGAGAGGGAGTTTTTACAAGGGCAGGTAGTGATAGGACAATGGGAAATGGATTCAAACTGAAAGAGAATAGGGTTAGATTAGATAACAGGAAAAAAAGTATTTATTGTGAAGGTGGTGAGGCATTGGAACAGGTTGTCCAGAGAAGCTGTGGATGCCTCATCCTTGGAAGTGTTCCAGGCCGGGCTGTATGGGATTCTGAGTAACCTGGTCTAGTGAAAGGTGTCTCTGTCCATGGCAGGGGGGTTGGAATTAAATGGTCTTTAAGGCCCCTTCCAACCCAAACCACTCTATGATTCCACAATTTGCATATTTGTTAAAAAGCAGAGAATGCAAGCGTTGAATTCATGATAAAGGGCACTTCATAGAATCAGAGAATGGGTCAGATTAGAAGGGACCACAGTGGGTCACCTGGTCCAACCTCCCTGGGTTATCCTAGAGGTACAGGGATGTGTCCAGATGGTTCTTGGATACCTTCAGTGAGGGAGACTCCACAACCTCTCCAGGCAACCTGTTCCAGTGTGTGGTCACCCACACAGTAAAGTTCTTCCTCACATTCAGGTGGAACTTCCTATGCATCAGTTTCTGCCCATTGCCTCTTGTTCTATTGCTTGGCACCACCAAGAGCCTGGATCCATCCTCTTGACACCATCCCTTCAGATACTTATGGACATTGATGAGGTCACTTCAGTCACCTCTTAGGCACCTAAGTCCTGTTTTTGTGCCTTTATGCCTTTGAAAACCTCTCATTCTTATCGAATTTATTTATGTATTTACTTTTGAAGGTGTTGCCTATTTAATCCATGAGAGCAAAGAAAGGATATAGTACTAGTCTGAATTGGTACAGGAGCAAATGCCTCCAAAAATAGTGTGATTTTTTTTAGAGAGGCCCATCTGTGAATTGCTGCTTTGTACTGACCCACAATTTATGCAGCTTTTGCCCAAATCTATCAGACAAAGCTCTCTAAATGGCTTAAAAATAGTTTGTAAGTGTTACAGGCATTCAGTCAAATTAGTCACTTAGTCAAATCATCCTTTCAACTGGTGCTTTCAGCAAATGGTTAAATCAGCATTTGAGGAAGGACCAGGTGTATGATCTAATGCCTGAAAGCAGCTCATGCTCAATGACATAATCCTAAGAATACATGTATTGTAAGTGTATGGCCAAACACAAGAGAATATCTGTCATCAAGTAGCTAGATGTGCCACATGGTTTTTGTATCACTGTGCTGGAGCCACTGAGTGTTGTGCAGCACTTTCAGCTCTTCTGAGAAAAATACCACATACTGCTTCAGCACTCCCAATTCAGCAGATGCTTTTAAGAAATCCTTAACTAGCAGAAGTAAAATCTTGCTGGGTGTCTCTTTTTCTAGATGGAAGAAACTAAAAACTCACATAATTTTACATATACAGCTTCTAGCGATATATTTGGAATGGGCTGTGGGACACTGCCTCTTGCCATGTTGTGGCTGAACAGCTAAACAGACAGAGGACACTGGGAATCCTGTGTACAAGGATAAAAGTCTGGGTCCATCAGTGGTGCACATGATACCACGCCAATCACTTGGCCTCTTTATAGCCTGTTCCTACTAGTGTATCAAGATAATGCACAATATGGACATTTGGAAGAAAAAAACTTGGAAGAAAGGAGCTATACTACTGTTACTACTACACTGACTATTACACTTGCAGCTGTGCTTTCAGAACCACAATCAATACATTGCTCAGTTAAAGATTATTCCAGATTTCTCCAAGAATACCTCTTGGGCTAGCCCTCATTCTTCATCTCTCCATTGGTCTTCACTGTAAATGTGTGTAGATCTGTCTTTACAGGTAATTTTTAACGGGACTTATTGTCCCTGTCTTCATGCTTTTTCTTGCTAACCAGAGGTTGTGCTAGAGTTCCTTGCTTGTTGATATTTTTTTTTTCCTGGAGAATGGTGTGTTTCCATTTACTGTTTAAAAACTAGCACTTAAATGGAGTGTTAAATCACTTCTGGAAACTGGGCCTAAAATAAACGGTTATACTCTATGAAAAACCGCATCAACCTCTTGACCCTGCTCTTGCCTCTTTCCAGAAGTATGTTAGGAACAGCTGTGTATACAAATTGAATGTACTCTCTGTCTTCAAATCCTTTACTAGGACCCATCCTAGTATTTGAGTGCTCATTGCAACTCTATCATAGTTCAAATCCATCCTCTCCTGCTAAATCTGCAACTACCTTCTCAGCTTTCGTCTCTATTTCCTGCCTCTCCTGCAGCCGTTACCATTACAATCTGCAGGTGCTCCCCCTTCCCCCCACCTCTTCTGCTATCACTTCCAAAGCACTCCGCATTACTCCTTTCACTGGTGAGCCCTCTGAGTTCAACTGAATTGCTGTTAACCTGTTAGCTTCCCCAAATAGTTAAAAAAAAAAAAGTAATTACACTGTTGTATTAAAATCGGGGAATTAAACATTGGACAGTGATGAACCAGAGTCAGCACGGATCTTGCCATTTCTGGGGAGGAGGGGATTTATGGACTTTATTTCTCACAAGCGTTGGGCAATGACACTTTATTAAAAAAAGGAAACAGCCTTTATTTTTCAATATGGGAAACAAAAAAGGAAGAAAATGATCTGTAATAAATTGAAAATAAGAATACAGAATAGAATTTCTTTTGTGGCCACAGTAGCAGTAGCAAATATGTATATACAAGAGGATCATTCAGCAATCACCTCTTCTGGCAGCAGATGATGACTGAGATTTTTGTTGCTTCTGGGTAATTGGTACTAGTGGAGCAACAGAGGACTGGAAAGCCTGATCTTGCACCAGCCAGACCCAAATTCTCAACCTAGTTTCTGAATAAATGGGAGACAAGAAAGAAGGCGGGAGGAATTTTTCCGCAGTCTTTCTTTCCGGAAGGGAAGAAAAACATGAACAAGTGAATCCTCACAGCAGCAGGTAGAGACAAGTCTTTCCTCTTTCGTCCTAATTCAGCAGTTGGATACATGCCTGGGATGTTCACCAGGGAACCTTTCTCATAGTCTCCTGCTCTGGGGGTGGCAGGCAGTCCCACAGTCTGTTCAGACATTCAGGAGTAAAGGCACTGATGAAGCAAAGCTCTCCATGGCTTAGACAGGGAGACAGGGGTAAGAAAAGAGATCATTCACACAGTCTTTATTTCTCTTAATGTGGAGTTTGTATCCTGGTGCATATCCGTGTGTATCCCCTGATATCAGTGGAATTAGCGTCAAGGGACGAACAGCAGCGTGTCCCACAGGCATGGTCGCAAGGCAAGGAAGAGATCTCCCAGGGCCCTCCTGAATTTATGAAGGCAGTGGAATAGTAGATCTGAAAATGAATACTAAGTGTGAAGGGGGTGTTGAGATATTTCAGCTCATTAGTGATTGTTAAAAATAACTATTACTCTGTGAGTGTAAATAGTATTGAGTATGCCATGCCTAGAATGAGGTTGAGCAAGATGCTTCTTCACAAGCCAGTTATTACACATGGTCATCTAAAATCATTGCTTTTTACACCGTGGCTTTCAAAGTGTGTGAAAAACACTTTATACTCCTGTATGTGTCTAAGTTGATTTCACACAATGCAGCCCAAGCCGCCATGTGCAATTATTTAGTGATTATTTTGTGTGCCTTTCTAATGTAAGACTCTTTGAGCAATGGCAGATATCTAATTGATTGCTCTTTTTGTAAAGTATCAGCATTCAGCCAGTAATCAATTTATGACCAAATGTTGCTTAGAATGAGCAGCTTTCTCCCTGACAGTAATCTCATTGGTTGTGACAAGATATGATCAGGTGACAATGAGACCTTCTAAGTAACACTACAGTAAATCACACTCAATAAGAATAAAGAGTCCTGAGTAAAAATAATTCCATTTTCTATTAACAAAGCCCTTGGCAATTGGCAGCCCATGCCACAATGGCAATACTGCAGACACTGCTGGAGAAGTCAGAGATTGTTGTCCGAAACAGAAAAAGTTAGTAGGAAGCTCAGTTTAAGTGAGCTTTCTACATATAATCATTTTTCACTGCTAGGTCTGACAACCTTTTTGGGGTGTGTGTGTCCCATTTTAAAGCTTCTCTCCCTTTGTTATTCTGCAGCTGTTGGGTAAAACTTAATCCGTGGTATCTGTTAAGGCAGCTATATCCAACTTACCTCCATGGTAATACACTCTGAGGTAATATACTTTAACAATTACGCACAGAGGTACATTTTTTTTATCTTGACATTTATATCTTACAGTTAGCATTGCATTTATTTATTGTATTGTATAGCTGTTGTGTCTATTGGACAAAAAGTAATCTCATGGCAGGAAGATCTGTGGCTGTTCCAGTGTTTTCAAAAAGGAGATAATTCCATATTCAGCTTTCTGTTTCCTATGCTGACACCTCTCATTCTTGTTGCAGACATTTTTTTCAGAGAGGGGCTTTGAGAAGTCATGTTAGTGTAGGCTGAAGAGATTTCTAACTCTCTCTGAACTGTCCCATAAAAGGCTCTGAAAACAGCTGAGAATCTTAACAATCATTAAGCACAGTGGCTTAAGAAGATAGACAATCTCTAATCTACAATGTAAGAACTGTATTTTGCATGACTGAAGCTTTTAAAGTCTCCTTCCCTGATGAATATGATCCTTGGAAGCTGCAACCACATGGCTGTACTGTGTCCAAGACATGATGTCATTGTTCTCAAGACTGGGTGCTTCTCAGCTGTGTTTGGTCAAGTGCGGTGCTGTTCAACTGGCTTCAGTCTTCATGTGTTGATTTGAAATAAATTAATTTGTCACAAGTGCTGGTGGACTCTAAGATAACCTCCATCATGCTGGTATGCTGGCCTCTGCCTGAGTGTTCAGATGACCTGAAATAAATTCTAGTATTGAGAACTTCGATATTTTTATCAGTTATGGTAATCATGACCAATTAAGTGTTCATTCTGATATTTTAAGTTTCTCAGTCATTCAGTATTATTTCTTCTGATAAAACCACTGAAGAACAAAGAACAATTGTGAATATCTGCACTGCCTACTGTGAGTAGCCTATATTTTGCCATGGATAGGCATGAATGGCTATTTAGGATACCAGAGAAGCCTGAGACAGAACCATACTATATTTTTCTCCACTAGCTCCCAGCTAACAAGTAACTTTAGGAAAAAAAATGTCCTTGATGTATCAGTTAAGTAAACCATCCTGCTCAGATCAGCTACTTTCTCAAAACTCAGACACTTCTGTGAAATAAAATGCACAATATTATTTTTAAATGTAGAAAAATTATTTTCATTTGCATTTCTGCAGACTTGAGATGACTAAAGAATCTTTCCTGAGATTTAAAAGAAGTTGCCTTTGGCCACAAAGCATGAATGGAGAGTTGTAACCCAAAGGTGATATTTTCAGCAAGATCTTATCAAACACTGGGCTGAAATGATTTTTTTTTCCCCATTTTATCTGTTACCAATGGATGATAGGTTTCCCTTTCATCCTCTGTATGATACCTCCCACAATTGCATCCAAATCCATGATTAAATTTCTGATTGCTAATTAATGCAAGTTATTGTTTACTGTTATTATTAAGTAAGGGCAGGGCTGCCTTCATCTGTCTGGAGGGTCTGCCATTATATCTGCTCTGTGTATTGCTGCTACAGTGGAACTGAATATGCCTCAGCCTCATGCAGATGCACTGTGTCAGAAAACATCTGCTTGCTGCTGATTTTATGCATATTACAGAGGCTTTATGTACTGTTAAATGGACCACTTTTTCATTCCAAACCATAATTTTCCATGTGGCATCATTTGATCTGTCCTCGCTCCAACATTTGGTTTGATCAACTCATTTCTTCCTACCCAATATGTTTGCTGTAACCTCCTCCGTGGCTCTGTGTGTCCTCCCTGTGAATGGAAGTTACTACAGCTCTCCTGTCACGATATTATGGTGGTAGGGCAAAACGTGTCGTTTTAATCAATATATTTTATTTCCATTAGCTTTTTTCGTCACTGAGCTTGAGTCTAGACAGCTTAGGTTTGATTATGCCAACTGCTACCCGGCCACATAGTAGCATTCCGTGATCAAATGCAATGCAGTTTTTCAGAAGTACCAAGGACACCTAATTGGGTATTAGGTATAGAGCTTAAATGCAGGTAATGAGGAAAAGCATGTCCTCCACACAGAACTTTGCTGTGCCTGTACACTGAACTTCCAAATGGGAGAGTCAGAGGGGAAGCTTATTCAGGTCACTGCCCTTTGGGGACACATCCATTTCAGCCCTGCTGTTACCCTCCTGGGAGTTGAGCTGCAGGGCCATGGCAGCAGAGGGTACAGGAGGCAGGAGTGGGAAAGGGCTAAAAAGGGGGCCATTCCCTTTGGAGATGGAGCATGCTTTGCTATAAATTGTTTTGCTTTGGTTTTCTTGTGGTGTTTAACTTTCTATCACCTACCCAGGATGTAACCCCATGGTTAAACTTGAAATTACTGTGCAGGAAGTTACCTTGTAGATCCAGGCTGCTCATGATTGCTCTGCACGGGCTATGGATTGACGAGTCTTTGCCTGTCCATTCCTAAGAGTTCTTGAAACAACAGATCTCTTCTGTACCTGTAGAGGCACAACTTGGGATTAGTACAGCTCTAATTCTAACAGAGAAAACAGTACTTCTTTGGTAACCTTTGGTTGGGGTGACATTTCTAGAGGCTACAAGGAAAAAGATGTAAAGTTTGAATAGCACCTACCAATCATTTCTGATATATGTCAGTAGCAGGAGGTGGGCACGTACTGCAGGGGAAATATTTTTGCCAATCAAACATCCCACAGTCTTTCTTGGCATGCATGCAACTTCATTGCTGCATTACAAAATAATAACACACACACATATACCCAACATAGAATTTGCATATTTAGTGATTCTGACAAGTTTGAATAAATATGGTTTATTATTATTATTAATAATAATAATGATAATAATGCACATTTAGGTAGCTGTTTCAATGTTCAAAGCACTTTATAAATGCTAGCTTGTTAACTAATCCTTGCAACGTCCTTGTGAGGTACAGAATTCTTGTCCAAATATTAGAGGTATATAATGGTGTGCAATGCACCAGTTTCCAGTAACTTTTTAACAATGCACTGCAGTATGATATATGATGTGTATCCCTATAGTTCTGGAATATCACACAGTGACATAAATGTATCTAAAATAAGTGATTTCTTCCATGAAAGCAAAGTAGAGTAGATATATTACTCATGTGTCTATACCTCTCTTCCAATTAATCTTCTCAAAAAAATTATAATTTAGTTGTGCTTGAGGTAACAGTCAGGGAACCCAGCAGTGATGTTTGTGGGGATACTGGGGTGCAAGGCACTATGCTGATTTTTATGGGTGAGTGAAAAAGGCTGGTTCCTATCTTGGATATTTTGCAGTCCAAGAATATGTTAAGAGACAACAGATGGATACAACAAAGAGACAGAGACATCTCGAGGTTACAGTGAGAGGATTACAATTACTATAAGAAGTAGTGGTCACAGCACACCAGCTGTTTAACCATTCTCAGATAATTTTTTAGTCATCACAGCAGTGAGAGTAAGAGAATTATTTGAAGGAGGATGACAAAATGACTAGGCAGACTTTTGTAATGTCTCCTTCACATGCAGATACAAAGACATGGGGAAAATACCTTCATAAGAAAATGGGATGAAAAGCATTTCACCTTTGATAAAAATGAGGTGAGAGCTAAGGATTCTGGTTCACTATAAGAAATTATGAAGGATGAGAAGGGATAAGCCCTCAAGATAAATACTGAAGTGAATTTGGGTCTAAAGTGAAATGCAAGGTGTAGGCATGCGGTGACAGTGAAGTGAGGTGACAGGAGTGAAGTGCCAAGACAGAAGATGACAGGTGTGTTTTGATAGAGCTGTTTGGTAGAAGCTGTTGCAGTTCTAAGGCTGTAAGAGCATCTGTTTTTCAAACTTCAGTGAAAGCCCGCTGTTTCTTGGCTGTTCTACAGGAGGCTGTGAGAAGTCTTCTAACACTAACTTTGTGTGGCCTCCATGACATGGACACCAGCTCTGTGCTTTGCAGCTGTTTTAGTCCTATGCAAGAGTGGCTTGCACCCTTGCTTGGTGTTCAGCTAAAACATTCCCTGTGTTTGATATGTACCTGAAGACTCAGCTGAGACACAGGGAAGGAGTGAAGATTTACATACCACATTCGTCTCTGATCAGTGTGGTCTCCTTTCTTCACTGCTCATGGTAAAGCCCTCTCCACACATCACTCCTGAGGCTACAGATCCTTTGCCATATTGCCATTCCAGCCCTTTCAGACAGCCTGGCATGGTAGGTGCACATATCCCCACTGCATACCAAAGTGTAATGTAAACATATACAAACCCATTTTAAACAGGAAACAGCCTTGTTGTGGTAGCACTGAGGTCTGTCAGATTAAGGCAGATTAATCTGTCCTTTGAAAAAGGCACTAACCCTAATTTGTGTATTATTTCCAGTATAAGCACTTGGGTTTTGATCGAGCAATTAATGTACTTGATGTGAGTCTTTCCATTGCCTGCAATGGGCTTTGGATTGGAACCATAATCCGGATGTCTCACATGCATATACGTCCTTAATTAAAAATTTCTAAATTGCTGTTACATAATGAGGATCCCAAACCTCCTGTGAAGCATTTCCAGCTAAGCCAGAGAAAAAAAAATGCACTCAGTGTCTTGCCATCACAGTTAACATGAAGTAGAGCAATTCTCGATACTGAGTATTGAGACAAGTGAATTATTGGTTCAATGAGAACACTAAGTGAATGTCCTGACTTTTGCATGCTTGTAATTTATAAACAAAGCTGCTTTATGGTAATTTAGCTACATTACACACATATATACATATATACACACACACTCTTAGAAAGTTATGATCATCTTTAAAAACAGGCTTAGAATGAACAGAATAAATAAACCTTAAATATACCAACTGCTTCTGTTGTTTCAGTTTCTGTTTTCTGTATTCTTTCAGTTTGCCCGTCATATTTTAAAAAATATAATAGATTGCTATACCTTTTTACCAAGAAGAGATACATCCTGTAGCAGCTGTCCATCATTAGCCACAGAATCATTTTACACTGACCTATATGAAAAAACTGAAGGAGGCCTCAATCATATCCCCTCTCTTGTGCAGTAAAAGCAGTCATTCAAGATTTTAACTCATTTAATTTTTTTTGAGCAGGAAATACCAGTCTGGTCTCATAGCAAGTGCTCTGACTTAGATTCATATGACCTGCTTTCTATTCCTGGCTCTGGCACTGAGTGACCTTATGAAAGTCATTTTTATCTCCTATTGTTTTTAAATGCACAGAAAGGTTTCCTAGCAGAATGGGTCAAGCATAGGCACTTTTTTTTCCATTATCCCACCTCAAAAACCCATCCCTGAAGAAGCTACACACCTACATATAAAAATGCCAGTCAAGTGTTTGCCTCAAATAAGATGCTCTGCCTCTCTCCCTCTTGCTTTCTCTCTCTTTTGTTTTTTATAGCATGAGGAAGTCAGAGTGGAGTGCCCAAATAATGTTCTTTAAATATACATAACTTGAGAAGACTAATTACATATACGCATTTCTGCTCCAGTAGGCTGAGGTGATTTCTGAAAGCAAATATGACATGGACAAAAGTGAGCTTCCCAAAATATTTATGGGCTTACTGTACTGCTACACCCAATACATGATAAGTGTTTATTGGAAAACTGCCTTCCCCTTTAGCAGTATAACTGTCAGACAACAGTTCATACACAGAACACAAAGTCATAACTTGGGAGATAATGTTTTATATGTTCCTAACAATATGCTTTGAAATCCTACATTTAAAAGTGTTTAAAAACACATAATACCCCAAACCATCAAATAAGCAGTAAAAGTAACATGCAGAGCCAGACACAAAACCAGAATGAAAAAGATTTTTTATTATTCTCCTCTGTATTACCATAAATGACATGCTATATTTAATTTTACAGTGCCCCTGGACAAATCATCAAATACTTTAATAACTACACAAACATTAATATTTAAATACAAGAGATCCCCTCAGTTACTGAATAATCATAACTCTGGATTGATAGGGTACTAAATGGAAAAATCTTGTTTAGACAGTTGTAAGAGGGGGGAGGGTGTTTAATGAAACAAGTTTGATGGTCTTGTCATCATAAAACTGATAGATATTTGGCACAATTTATATCTTTGCTAAAAAGAAGTTTGAGAAATGGAACAATTGTGGTGAAGATTAATTTTCCCTTCTTCTGCTGTGAGAGCATAGTCCTTTAGGTCATTAGCAGGAATGTGTGACATAGATTGCACTTCACCCATGCAAGCTCCGTGCTGACTCTTAGAAAATGCACTTGTTAAATAGCTGTGACTTCTATACTTGTGGAATGGGCTGCCCAGCTATCGTCACAGCTATCTAGACTCATTTTATGAGAGTGATGAATATAGATGGTAAAAGAGACAGCATACAGAGTTCTGGCTGTCAGTGTTTGTTAGACCTGACCACCCATTCTACCCACTGTCCTTAGAGGGATTTTTTTAAATCCAGATTTTGTCTTGTTGCTTCAGCCACTCTTCCAATTAAATGTTCTGCCTAATAATGGAAGTTTGACTACTAAACCACAACAAGAACAGTGAATTGGAAGGTATTTCTAATCCCTCCAGCACCACAAAAAAAACCCCAATAGACAAACAAAACAAAACAAAACAAAACAAAACAAAACAAAACAAAACAAATAAATGAAGCCAAACCAAAACAAAAAGACTAAAAGACTTCTTAGTCAAAGTCACTTACATAAATGCCTGAACCAATAGCCTGAGACTTGACTAGATTTTCAGGTCTCCAGATTTGGGACTATGTTCATGCACGTGTATTATGTGTCACTGAGCACAGATGACAGTAAGCTAATGATAATATCTGACCATTGCTGGACAAAGTCTTGGCTTTTATTTGTATCAACTCATACTCTGCTTGGCTGCCACAGCTTTTGTAGCTAAATGAAATGTTTATGGACTGGGAGGTGGGCTGTGCTCACTTACCAATCCCTTATATTTGGCTTCATGACTTTTTCCAGGAGAGTTTGTCTCTGCAATGCACCTTAACATTTTCTTTTCTGTTTTGGGGCGCTGCCTCAGACTCTGCACTTTTCAGAGTTCCTTTTTCTTCTGTGCACTTCAGCACCATGAAGATGATATAGTTCTAGCTGTATTGTGTTTCTTGGCCCCTTCTCAACTGGGAAATACCCATTTGAGGGAAATTCAAGTGAGAACATGAACATGTTCATGTTCTAGCTTTGCAGGAACACGGGAAGAAATGACACAGAGACATAAGGCCCCTGAATAATAGGACATGGGCTGGCAGACCCTGGAAGCAATACCATTAGAGTACTCCTCCAGATGTGGACAGCTGACAAACTTTAATGATGAAGGCTGCATCCAAGCCAGTTATGATGAACTAATTAAATACCTTGCTCCATTTAATAAAGGAAGTATAGAAGAATCCAAAGCTGTCTATAAATCACCTGCCCACTACCCTGCCAAGCTTCTACAGTGGCAGGAAAGGTAAGCAAAAGAAAAGACAATAGGGCAAAACTAAAGGACAAAGACCAATGGAAGTTTCTGTGCTAGGAAAGAATGGCTGTTCTTACTACAACTTAATGAAAACAAAGATACTATGGAAACTCCAAAGCTACAGACTTGGAATCAGAGCAAAGAAGGTTAAAACAGCATAAGAAGTTAGCATAAACACTGCTGCTTAGAGCTGAGCAAATCTTTAAATAAGTAATTAATTCTCTCTGTCTCAACTTTATATGCCTAATTTATCATTCAGTTCTTGTAACTTCATTTATTTTTCCTTTTCCTTGTTACAAGGCAGCAGTAAAACAAGACGTTGGAACTGAGTTCTTGATATTAAGAAAAGAGCTGATTACTCTCTGAGACTAACTCTGGGCTTGGGCTGCCTCCACCTCTGCTGCTGCACTAGTAACGCATGCTCCCTTGAGAGGACAGATTTAGTCACTGAGCGCAACCTCTTTTTCAGGAGAAGAAAATGTAAAGAGACAGCAGTTTCTAGCAATAAAATAAAAACCAAAACAACATAAACCATTTCTCCACTAGTCATTTCTTCCTCTTTCAACTTTTCTTGAAATGGACAACCCATGCCCATTGATGAGATTTTGAGCTGTTCATGATTATTTGTAGTGCTTGAGAGAAAAGCTGATTTTGCACTTACATGTGAACAACAGAAAATTCATTTTCATCTTTTTACTTCACTCTAAAAATCTACCTGAAACATGCTGAGAGACTAGAAATACATTCTTACAGATTAATCTCATTTGAAGACATTGAAACACTGGTGAGGAATGAAATTCTGCAAAACCGTATTACTTTACGATAAAATTGTGAATGCAGTGTACTGGAACGAGTAATTGAACTCCCCAAATTGCACTCAGATTTCTCCCCTCCCCTGTATGTACATGGGTGTTTGTATTTTTGTACAGCCATAGAAAAGCTACTGTAAAAGGATGTTTTACCGAAGCCTTTCAATTTACTGTTAACAAGTTTTTTGAGATGCATATACATTTTCCTCATTGCCAAGCACCCTCTTTCAAAGATATCTTTGAAGTCCTACAATTTGAAGGTTAGAGTGCCTTTTGCATATCACTTAACTATTCTGATTGCTTCCTATTCCTTGACAGAAACACAGATAAGCAACTATTTTGTGAAGCTATATTTAGAATATCTCAAGTAATTTCTGGGATAGTCCCAAGGTATACTGGAAGCATGAATTAATCCTATATGGTCTAGAAATCATAAATGGAAATGCTGGAGAAGTCTTCTGTTCACCAGTAACACAGCTCACAACTGAAACTATCATTTTTTCAGCCTTCTGTGAAATAAAAGTACAGATGGTTGTCTATGTGCATAACATCAGTGATGCCTAAAGCAAAGAGATTACAAATCCTTTACAGAGTTGTTATCACCAAATAAGTACTCAGGAGAATATAGAAAGGCAGAAATTCACCTTAGAGCTGCAGAAGATGGTCATGGCACTCTATTTACCACTCTGTTGTCTGTTGCCATAACCTCTCAGAAAGCACAGATTATTGTTCTAGAGCAGGTTTCCTTTACTCTTTTTTTCTAGAGCAGGCTGGATTTTGCTTAGGATGTCACTTTATGCTGATGAGATTTAACTGTGCAAATGAAATTAATTGCTGGAAACTATCTTACACAAACTTCACGCATGGTCAAAGAGTTTGCAAGAAAGGTCCTGTGGAGATCAAAACTCTTTGGCATATGCAGTGGTTAAAACCTCGTCTCTATAATGGTTCCATGATAAAACATGGTCTCATGGATGTAGCATCTTCCAGGAGGGATTCACACTAACACACTATATATACTGGTTGTGCTTAGCCAGGATACCTTTCCAACTCAATTTGTAAGCTATGGCTCTTTCCTGTGAAAATCTGTGATACTGCAGAAGACAGTAACCAAAGTTACCATTTTTGCTTCACAGGAGGAAGAAACTTCATGAAGATAATTGCCTGCTGAAATCTGAAGAAATTAATCAGTGCACACATTTCTTTCACTGTAAGACCAGGGCCCGACACCTCTCAGGCTAAATGAACATCTTTGGACAAGCCTGTGGATGCATATATCAGCTTGAACAGCTCCAACATTTGCCATTCTTGCAGCAGTCTCTCTTTAAGCTGCTGCAGTCCTTCAGTTCTTGTGCTGCTGTTTGTTTCCCTGTCTGGCATAATCTTTTAACAACACTTAAGTATTTTGTTGAGATGTGGTTTATCTTGAGTTGTGTTCCTTCAAACTGATTTTAGCATTATCCTTTACTAAGCTAGATCTATATATTTTCAAATTAATACAGAATGCAAATTCCTTTACTGTATAACTGCATTTCAGCATACCACGTCACAAAGGTGCATGTCAGTAAATCCCAGAGCTGCACAGTCTGGAATATTGTCTCCAGGAGAAAAGAAAATATATCTATTTAGAAACATAGAAATATTTTCTGGATTTAAGTGCCAGTTGAACTGATATTGGTGCTGTCAGTTTCATCAGGTAGCTCCTGTTCAAGTATGACAAGAAGTCATCACCTCGGTCACACAGAATGCCACCAGGCTCCAAGAGACCTGCATCACTTTGCTCCAGGTAATACAACTGCATCCAATAGTTTTCATTCTTGCTGATTTCTTTCTTGCGTCTCTTGCTGAAACAGGCTGAAAATTAATGTGTTTCACTGGTGGATGTGATTACCCTGATCCGTCTGAAGCACATGATGACTTTCATCTGTTTTAATAGCTGCTGTAAACATGCAGCCAAAGCAGTGGTGTAGATGAACATAGAAAATAATCAAATCATCTGGTTTTGATGAAAGTGTATAAAACCCTAAAGTACACTTAAAAAACATGAATCAAAAGTTTATTGAAAATATAAAGCAGCTTGTCCTCAACAAATTCATGATTTACACCAGATTTAAATGCACCATAACATACTTGGGCCATCTTGAGAGAGTTGGTTTTGAATGTCTGGAATAATATGTAAGGTGCAGAAAAAAATGTGTTTGCAGCAAATCTATTCTGATGGAAAGCAACAATAATGAGGCCTCAGATCTTTGAGCTCCTGGTGGCATGAGAAGCATCCCAGAGACTTAGAGATTAGCAGAAGAATGGCCCATTTTCCAAGACAGGTAATATGGATGCCTCTGAAAATCCCATTGAGAATGCTGGTATTTATTGCAGGGGACAAATCCTTCTCAAGCTAGGTATCTCCTAGAGCTGTAGAGAAACTACATTCATTTCTATGTTCATTTGTAGGGGGCTTTAGCTCTTAGAGGTAAGACTAGGCTGTAAATATCTCTGGGGTGGGACTTTGTCCTGCACTCTGAACCAGTTATAAAAGCGACTCTTATATGGATATAAGAGTACAAGAATCACCAGGCTGACTCAGATCTCGCTGCTCCACTGACCTATCTTAGATGGTGGCCGTTACCAGATAGCTCAAAGGAAGGTGTCAAAGCTGAAGGACTTCATATTTAAGACTGGATTAAAACATGAAGGGAGGTTTAATTCACTTGGTAAAGCTGTTATTATCTCTATGGTATTTCTGGATAGTTTAGTCTCAATGCTAACCTTGATATATTCTTGGCATCAGGGACTTCCAGAAGCGAAAGTCCTCCCCTAGATAATTACTGGTTACATGACACCATTCCCTCATTGGCTTTGAATTTCTCACCTTTGAACTTCATGGCATGTCATTTTTTCTTGCATCACGATATAGGGAGAACAGAAATTCCTGACCTACTTTTTCTATTCTATTCTATTCATCATTTTGTATCATATTATCCTCTTCCCTCTTATTTGTTTAATTACTTAATTAAGAACTCCTCCATCTACTCAGTTTCTCATCAGCTGCTACTTAAAACCACAGCACTTTTTTTTTCCTGGTGACTAAATTGTATGCTACAGACAGGAACAGGAGAAACTGAGGTGCCCACAGCTCTTTGTGGGGGCTGGGAACTGCTTCTATGACACTATTTTTTGTCTTGTCTGCTCGTCTAATAACGGTATGTTGAGTCAAAGTCCTTGCTGGTCCCAGATCTACAAGACGTCCAAGTCCTGTTCTGAGCTGCTACTTCTCCACAAAAGCACAAAGTCTGCAATTATATCCTGTCATAGGGCAGACCAAGAAGGGAAGAATTCTGTGCCTTCCTGTATGACTTCATACAGAAGCACCAGATGTAACCAATTCATGACAAAATAATGAAGGGCCATTGACCATTTAATACAAAATAAGATCTCTCAAAATGCCTTTTTCATGTTGGTTTTTTTTTTTGCTAAAACAAAGAGAAGAGCACATTCGGAAGAAAAGTTTTCTCTCTAAGCCAAAACATCTCTCCCGTGTCTAAAACACTTATTTAACAGGAATGAAGTAACGACAGTAAGCTTTTGTTTGTTCAAGATAAAAATCACAAATAGCATGGCTAGAACACTGGTTTTCAGATAGTCCATTTAGTGGAGCTTGGCTACTCAGAGCCTTACTGTCTTCCCAGTTATGTGGTGCTGAAGCAGAAGTGCTGCACGCTGAAGATTCAGGGCAGTGCAACAGAGAACAGAATTAGGCCCTCATGAAATCTTAATGCATTGTGAAGCTTTCCAGCTCACATACATACCCCAGTGAGACTGGGAAAAGCCTAGTTCAAAAACTGTCTAGCAATGAGAGGATATGGTTCAGTTCTGCTGTGATCTAATGAAAGATGAACCAAGCTTCTTAGAAGTCTCATAGGATTTTTACCTCAGTTGTTATAGACAGGTATGTAGATGGTATACCTAAGCTGAACAAAAGAGAGAGGAAGAGAAAGGTCTGGAATTAATGAAATATCTTCTCCTGGAATAGCCTCATAAAATTCTTGTCCGATTAAAGCCCCTAAAAACAAAGAAAAATATGCCTGCCTACTAAAAAGCTAAAAATAAAGTTAAACAAAAGATGTTTTAAAGATGGCACCTGTATAAGTGAGAGAATTCCATGAGCTTTTGGCTTAGTGGGCTGACAGCCTTTTCTAAATGGCAAATGCTTGAAGGTTCAGTTTTAGGACAGGTTGTTAGTTGCCCAAATAGACTGAGTGCTCCCAGAGGCTGTTTGAGTGCGTGGTTAAGGGCTTGCTGCTCAGACAGGCTATACAGAAACACTCAAAAGACCCTGCATACTCTGCCAGATCCTTCTGATTTATTTATATGAATAAGCCACCAGGCCCAGACTAAGCTCTTTAGACACTACTCATTTGTAGGTGGTTCTGCACATTACTCTTTTCTTACAGCCACCAAACAAATTAATATTAGCATAGGTATGCAATACTGTTGCTTTTCTTAAAAGCTGAGCATTCAGTGTTGCGAGGGCTTTGGAATACAACCGTAGAAAACTACGGCCCAGACCTGAAGGCTTTTAAGGAAGGGACAGTCATGAGTCTGGATGATATTGTTGGCTGTGAAATACAATACTGACTGTGTGAATACGGTACAATTGAATCTCTTGATTTAATCTCTTCATGGTGGACATGATGGGGAGGGAGTACACTATAGTTTCTCCGTGTAATGACCACATTGTAAAAGGTGGAGCACAGATGAATTGGGCTTGGGCCAGTGGCTGCTCCAGGAGCTGCTTACTGATGTGCAAAAAGGATGGGCCATGTTTGACAATCACTTTTTAGTGCTTTGAAGTTAACCATTACTTGTAGTCATACTGCATATATTTCTGTCAGCAGTGGACAGGTAGTGAAATACAAGTGTGTCGGGTTTCTCTGTCTCCCATATGCATTACCTCCCCTTTGGTGTGAGTGGGAGTGAAGCAAAAGTAGTAATGAGATGAACTAATTTCCTCAATAGGCTTGAATCCAACTTCCTATATTAATCCAACATCCAAGTTGCTTTGCCTTCACTGTTACTTTAACTTGTCTAACTCTGGCTTGCTCAAGAAGATAGGTACACAACTTCTTTTTAATTGACAGTGACATGTACTGCTACTCTATTTCTTTAAACCCCAGTTTGGTTGCTTACCAGCTATGAGTAGGGCTGGTTATGGATATTTGGTCCTGGCTACTATTATTTTTCCAGTGACAAAAAGAGACCAACCACATCTAACTTCCCAAGTACCAATACAAACTGACAGTCAACTGACTGAACAAAGGAAAGCTTTTTCACAGGCAAATTCTGAATTAGCCAAATTTTTTTTTTTTTTTTTTTTTTTTTTTGGGTCACTGGCAATAGCAGATATTGGCTGCCAGCCACACTGGCTCCCAGTTGGCCTTGAGAAGACCTGGCCTCCAGAGCCATCTCCTCCTTTGAAAGGATGATTGTATTCCTACCTGAGAGAACTGTGTAAGTCTTGAGTGGAACTGATGACTCCTTTTCTTCTGAGCTGGATAAGGATGGTGCTTGATCAGGTAGGTTTTGGAGAGCTTTGAGTCAGCAAATCCTCAGCAGCTGAGTGTTCTGTAGCAGGACCAGGAGCCAAGAGTTAAACACAACAAGTAGGAAGACAGATATCTCAGGAGATGAGCAGTCATTTCTTCTCTAAAAGTGGCATGGTATCCAAGGAGGGTAACCTAGGAGGGATTTCGTTGTGCCTCCACATACACTGAGCAAGGCATAGGTATAAAATATCCCAGATGAGAAGCTAAGCAGCATATTGTGGTGAGAAATGTCACCTCTGGATGACTGTGGCAGTGGCAAAGAGGTATGCACAGAGAAATGGTTACAGTGGAGACTGCCCTTGAAGAAAAATTAACCCACCACCATGTGTCCAGCTCTCTATTCTCTGTGATGGTGCTCACAGGAGTAACTGGAAGAGGCTGCTTTAAATTAGCCAGTGAATGCTAGACCATGCACTTGCTGTTCCAGGAGGGCCAGACATCTGCTATTTTCCAAGTAACTCCATGCCACAGGTCACTTCCCAATTGTCAGTGTTCTCCAACTGCTCTCATTTCACAGGCTCCATGAAATTGCTCTAGTAAGGCATTAGAACTGCGGATGCCCTTGGCATTTGGAAGACGCATCTACAATATTCAATTTTTTTTAGCTTCCTTCTGCTTCCTTGCCCTGTTATCCCTGGATTCTGTGTCTACCTCTTTCTTGGTCCTGTCTCTGTACCAATCGCTTTAGCCAAAATGCTCCGATTGTCACTGAAAACCCTCTGCTTATATGCTGAACATCTCTGCATGAGCAGACCTCATTATCATGTGGCAAGAGGTCATTTACATATGCAAATCAGGTTAATGAGAGCAGAACTGTAAAAGGCTTAATTCCAGAGGCATTTGCATATCGAGCTTTAGAAATATTTGAGTGCTCTGCCCCTAGCTGTGCAACCAGGACAGAGAAGCCCTGGCAGTATGTCTTCAGTGGTGATTATATCCACAGACAGCTGCCATCCTGGTTTGCAACAGCCTCTATCCGAGGTACTGGCTTGTTTGAACACAGAGGGTAGTTGTGTAATGTGCGCTTCTGCACCAGACTACTAAGAAGCAGTTAAGCCTTGGCCCTTATTGGGACAACATGTAGGCTTCTGACAGGTAGATATATGCATTTCAGTATGAAGAATACAATTTCCTACGGTGCTGTCACTAACGCATGCCCGGTATATGATGAATGAGGAAAACAATGCAGGCGCCAGGCATGGCTCTCTAGGAATATACTGTGTGTGACACAGCACCATGCAAAATACTGATCGTGTTTATTCCGTAACTAACCGGGCCTTTAGCCCCCAGAGTACAAGGAGGGATCTCTTTTAGATGTTTGTAAATTACCCGTGAGAGAGCTCAAATTCCCTCCTCTGCCACAGACAGAATAGGCTGCCCCCGGTCCCTCTCTCAGACAGGTTCTGGGCAAGCATGGTAGGTGTCTTCTGACTGTCTAATTGTGAAGCAAATTTGCACAAAGACCTCCTTAGAAGAAGCATCTTTTGCTCATCCTTTTTTTTGTTTTCAGGAAGGAGTATGAATGCTTTTTTACTGTAAAGCTTTCTCAGGTATTGCTCTCTGCCAGGGACTTCTGTGCCTGAATCCAGGGACAAAAGGCAATGACATCATAATTTCTGAGAAAAGTTACTGATTTTCCCTTCGCTTCTGCCCAGTCCTTCTGAGTAAGCATGTTTCAGGCACATCCCAATGACTAATAAAAGAAAAGACACTCCTTCTTGAAAGAGGTATTTCTCTGTCTTGATACACAGTATTGCAACCTATGCAGCTGCCAGGCAAATGCCAGGTGGGCAGCCTCAGACTGAGCTTGGTGCATGGTTTTGGTGACGACCCTGTATGTATTAGGCTGGAACAAGCCTCCAAAGCACAGGATCTAATGTGAAATGCCCCATTTATGCCCTCATTTTATCTCTACCTCCACTTATTCTTAGGGACATGCAGATCACAGAGAATAACTTACCATAATTGAAAAAAACAGTGTTCAACTGTTCAACAGTATATCCAGTCCCATATGCTGCTGTCCACGGATTTTCTCTCATTCAGCCTTGCTAACTCTACTGACTCAGTGTGGGTCAAACTCCACTGCAGTAACTCCTTGGAGTGATTCCTGTATTGCAACACTTTGCCTGTAGCTATTCTCAACAGCTCTAACATGACAGACAAGATTAATTATCTGCGCCCATAGGAGCAAGAATAGCTTTTACACCTTTGTGGAGGAGGAACCTGGGTCTGAGCTGGTTTCTCTCTTTCAGCTGATGGCTATCACAGAAGACTCTCAGTCCATATACAGTACACAAACACTTTGGCATTTGCCTACTTTATGACACATCAGTGGATGGGCACCACCATCTAATAAACCAGCTGCTTTTTGCATGGAGTTGGTCTGCAGACTGAAGACAAGATTCTCACACTTGTCATGAGGCACAAATTTACCAGCTTCTGGAAGTCTGGATACCCCTTAAGGCCTATGCCATGCACCCCATGTGCTCACATGTCAGAGGTAAAGCCTGCAGCTGAGCAACCTATCTTACTGATAGCACAGCTGGATGTGGTCATGACTTCATCACTGACAGCTCATAGCTATGAGAATCCCCTCTTGTTTAAGAGCACTCTGGACTGAGCAGTCAGCATCCCTGCTGTGACCCCAGATTGTCACCTTTGGAAGCTGATCTCTCAGAAAAGCATTCCATCGTTTCAGAGCAGAGTTGTTCTCCACTGTTCAACAAACTCTGCCAGACAGGTTTGCTAAGAGAAGAGAAAAGCAAAATACAAATTGGTAAAATAAATATCTGTGGGGCTAATGAAAGTTGGTGTCTTTTTTCCATCTTTGAATTCTACTTTTCAACTACGAAAATTCAAATTTAAGTAGCTCAAACTTACTGTCTGTTGTTTCTGGAGGTGTCTTTGTTTCGCTGAATATCCCCTTTCCATTATGCTCACGTTTAAAGCTTCTCACACAGAATACAATTTACCTCCTTGTGTAGCGTGAGATCAGAAGCCAGAGATTCTGTTTAGTAAACGACGGCTTAGGAGGTGTTCTGTTTTACATAAGCAATAGCCTAAAAGCAGCCAAACCAGAAGGGCAAAAAAAATGTAATCATTTCTAGGAAAAGGGAGCAGCCCTCTCATTATCATTCAATTGTCGGAAATATATATACGGATTTTTTCAGGTATTAATAATAAACAGTTTTTCACTGAATCACTTTTCAGGTTGATAATACATCTTCCATGTTTTGCTTAAAATCCAGCCTTCCCTATCTTAAGAGCACTGAACTGATTTTATTGCCAATACTGAAAAGTGTTAACAGGAGTAAATCTCCCCTCAAATTACTGCTGTTGTTCCCTTGCCCTGAGCCAAATTCACTGCTAAGCACCTCTGACCACACAGCCCATATAAATGTACATAATAGAGGAAGCGCCTCACATCTGCTTATTCTCAAAGAATTAGAAAAAAACTTACAAAAACCTATGTTGCTGTAGTTTTTGATATATAGACATATATATTTGGTTATAGCTTACTTCTTCATACCACATGCTCAATATTCAGCAGAAAAACTAAAGTCATATATGCAAATGCCAGAAAAAGTACGTAACATCCAGAGAAAAAAAACGAGGGAAACTAAAGCCATTTGGTGGTGTCAGTTTTCATTGTGCATTACATTGTGGGAGAGCTTTTGAACTCTGGTTGGAGGAGTTTTATTAGAAACCAGTTCTCCTCAGGCCTCTGGAGGCCTAGTCCTATACATCAGCAAGCCAGGTGCCAAAAAGAAATAGGGAAACTCATACAGAAGTGTGTTTCTAAGATTTGAGCCAAACACAGTGAACTACAGCAAGCAGGATTGCTACCAATGAGTTTAAATATTCCTGCAAGAAATTAAAGATGTTTCTTAGGGTTTTTTCCATCTCCTATATTAATTTCCCCTATTTTATTTTTCACTTGTAATATCTCCCTTGGTTTTCCAACTCCTGTGATATACTGTTCCTTTTCCTCCTTCATCTTTTGCTCTTCTGATGACACCTATTTCTCTTTCTGAATTCTCATCTCATTATAGACTTTCTCTGTGCCCTGTTTTCCTCTTCTCCTTATTTACCTCCTTTCCTTTCTCCTTATTTACCTCCTTTCCTTGCTCTCTCTGACTCATAGTGGCATAAGTTCAGGTAAAAACTTAACAATATAACTATGATGAACTTCAGACAAAAAAGTGAAGCAGCAAATGACTTTGTATTATATTAGCTGGAATTGGTAAGCATTCTTACAGAATTCCAGCTCAACAAAAGTGCCATCACTTATGTATCTGGAGAGCTGGGAGTTTAATTTCATTTTCAGTGCTGCACTTTTCTCAGTCTTTGCTGATAGACTGACAAAGCAACCTGAATGAAAATGAAATGATTTCAACAGCTGTGAAATACTGCATGACATAACGGCCAACATAAAGCCATCATTCTCTGTGTTTACATCGGTACTGATTCTTAACAACATGCTGTTAGCTCAGCATAAAGCTCTGCTGCTCTGAAACAATTCAGGTACAAGGACAACTCTTTTACAGCCAATCATGCTCTGTCCCTGTAAAGAATTATTATATCAATCTAAACTGGCATGTAAGTTAATGCTCACCCCTCAGCAGCTTAAATTTACATTGCGACCCACAGACTTATTCATCTCCCACCGCTGAGAATCATAACCCCATGATCACTACATGCACATCCACACTATCCAAGAATCAATGGCTGCTACAGCATTATACGTATTATCAAATCCAGTTGCCTGTCAATTAACCCAGTACGACATCTGCATGAAGGATTTAAATAAGGAGCATCATATTATGCTGTGTGATCGATAAAGTGAAAATGCAGGCACTGACAAGGCTTACCATTTGGCCTGATACCACAGCATCCATCTCTCTGAATGGAAGTTATTTATGCTCCCACTGAATTATGGCTTGTATTCAAATATTGGCAAAGATGCAACGTACAAAAAGTGTAACATCTACAGTATGCTGTGGTTGGCTACAGCTCTTGGGAAAATCTCTTAAAAGGGTAATTTCTCCTTCAGGAGCACAGCTCTCAGTCCAGGACTTAGGAGTGGATCCTTTTCATCTCAGACAAAAAGGTGCTACTGAAAAAAATTACCAGAGGAGCAGATGTGTTCTTCAGCACACACATATACAGTGGAAAGAACGCCTTTCATAGTGATGCCTAAACAGAAACTTTATTAATTAGAAAGAATCTGGACTTCCATAAAGTAAAACAAGGTTCAGCCTTTTTCTCCATCAGGAAAAGCAAATGAGCTGATGAGGACAGTGAAACGCATCACATTGACAAATGAGTTCACTCTGGACACTGGAAGAGAATTAAGCTCCTTTATAATTTAAAATAACAAAACTGCCCCCAGTACAGTGAGATGTCCCACACACAATCAGTATGAGCACATGGAACAACTGTCCTCCCAGTTAATTTGACAGCAATAGCACTGGTTTCTCAAGTTGGAAAGACATCTCCTGCTCTTGGGCAAACTGGTGATCTGAAAGTTTTGAGTGAGAGGAAAAGAAATCTATCCTGTTGAAGGGCTGCAAGCAAGTGATATAAAGTATGTTTAAAGGGTTCCTGTTATGTTTAGCTCAAAATTTAGGCTCTGTGTAACTTCTTACCAACTTAATTGTGATAGAAGTGTTTCCATTAAGAAATATTCCAGTGGAAACAATTTGGTTAAAGACAGATAAACCTGGGTAGTACCTGTGGAACAAACCTGTGGCATGGTGCTGCTACACAAGCCAGGTGTGATGCATATTAGAGGAGAGAGAGGCTGTCTAGTGTCCATTGCTCAACTCAAAGGAAACTCAGAAAAGAAACCTGGGTGGAGACCTAACATTTGGGAAATGAGTATCTACACAGGCATTGTAAAAAATACACTATCGTTGAACCTAATATTATTTCAGTTACAGGCTGACTGTAGATATCAGTGCCCATATCCACCACCACTGCAGGCAGTGGAAGCTCTTCCATTGATTTTAATACCACAGGCTATAAAGTTCCATAAAAATTTTTCCTTCCACCTCACTCTCTCCCACAAAATAATTTTTGGCTCATGATGTTTTTACTCCCACTCTTCTGAGCACATTATTTCAAACTCTTGATACTTCACATGTGAATGAATAACGTAAGCCCTTTTAAAACATACAGAGACAACTTTCAAGTCACTCCTGAACATTACGAAAATTCACGAGCTCCCCACATTTGAGAATGTGGCTTGGTACAGCAGGACAGCAAACCAAAATGTTTGCTTCTAAACTCCCTAGGTCCACAGGTATCCATGTGTGAGGCCTCTTAGGAATCTTATATCTTCAAGAAACAGGCAACCTGAAGACCAAAGAGTGTTTTTTTTTTTGTTCTGCTTTGACAAGTGAGAACACAACTGAGATTTCGGATTTATAAAAATTTGGCTGATACAATGGCACAGGGCCTTTCTGAAACAATCTAAAATGACCTCTCTCCCTTTTGCTCAATTCTTACATTAAGTTCACAGCACTATATGTAGTCTTCCACTCTTGTTTAGAGTTCAGATAGTTTTGTACATGCTAAGGATGTATTTTATTGAATATCAACTTACATGTTTTGCAACATACTTATTCCTGGAGTAGATGTAGCCTCGGAGAAACGAGGCTGCCATGGAAAACTGGAAGACTCACAAGGACTGTAGGCTGCATTTTTGAAAAGTGTTGCCATGGTTGCAATGGAGCGAACCCACTTCCTCTGGTTCTGCCACAGAACCTGGAGTCTGTGATGAGGTGGATGTTGCAACCAGCCAAACAAGGGGACATAAGGATGTGGGAAACAGGAATATAACTACAGAGAGATTTGGGAGTCAATGGACAGGTGTCCCAAATTATGATGCTGGCAATGCAGCCCCTTGAGCAAGGATGACCTCTCCTCTCAAACTATGTGGCAATTATCTTCTGATAGGTAGATACAAGATACAAGAGTACTTGTATGAGTGTATGTGTAGGTGGGGAGTGTTAGCCTGACCATGACAAGGTCAGGAGTCAAAACTGTAAGAGACAGATGAATATTCTCATGGTAAAAAGTAGCAAGGGAAAATTTGCTCAATAGGTATGGAAAGATATAAGAGGGTGTTTGTCAGAGATGGAAAATAAGATAAGACAAAGTAAACCTCTGTTAACAATCATCTCTCCCTCTTGGCAGATTCTGTATGAATACATCTAAGAACAAAAGGGACTGAAAAACTCCTGAAGATCTCTCCCATGGCAAACTGTGAAAAGCTATGGCATGCTATAAACAGCCAGAGAAAATGGCATCTCTCTTGTAGTACAACACAGCCTTCTACTGAGATACTAGCCTGTAAAAATCATAAATTACTTATTTTTACAGAAATCATCCAGACAAAAACATATACTCAGCTGCCAAAACTACAGTCCCTCAAAGAAACACAAGAATAAATACACACCTTGGTTTTGCAGAGAGAACCACCATGACTCTGTAAGTGTAAATAGCGTAAGCAGTGGGTAATAATGCTTGTTTGCCTCACCTTAAAATATAGTGGAGAGATCCGAGCAGAGAAACAAGTGGTTGTGTAAGCTGCGCAAGTCTTTTTATCCGTGTCTTACATTAGGTATTGCCAGGCTATAAAGAATCAGGGACACAAGTATCAAGAGAGCTGAAATAAAACAATACCAATGATGGTCATAATAATACATTTATGTTTCCTTTCCTTTTGGTTCAGAGCTGCTACAGCACACAACATAAGTTTCTGCTGCAAATAAGAGGACCAGGAACAGACTTTTTCCTTTTAGATGAAAGCCAAAATTCTTACTTGACTTGTGGAACTGGAACTTTACAGAATTTCTACCACAGAACATCAGTTCACAAAACAATCATGAGAGCTGACAACACTGTATTACGAAAACTACATTTAGGAAACAAGCAAAAATTGCGCACTGGTGTAGATCACAGCTACACCTTGTTCAAAAAGAGCCACATGCTCAATGTCAAAAATGGGCAGAACTCCAAGAAAGATGTGTACTTGTCAATTAGTGGATGAAATTTAATCTGTAAGGGAAGAAACATATTGCACATGAGAGAGAAGATAGCTCAGGGAGGGGTAATATCCACACACAAAAAAATATCTCCCATTTCACTGAAATCCCTGAAGAGGTAATGGCGAGTGATAGTGGTGACTATCGATGGACAGCCTTTGGCTGGCTCACCTGAAATGATGTTGGCAGAACATACCCAAGTCTTACCTCTGCTGAACTGACAGGCTGGTTCGTGCAGGATCCCAGCTTGAGCAGGCTCAGGCGAGTTTCATGGCATTTAGGGGAACATTTATGTGCACTTTAGGAAAGGAGCTTAAGGCTTCCAAGAGCAGGCACTGCCTCAGCCCCCAATCCCGAGTGAGGGTCTGTGGGATATCTACAGTGGGAGGCCATGGGGTACCATGGCTCTTGGTACCCAGCACTCTCGAGGCAGCACGGCCTATGACCAGGGCTGACCTGTTCATCTGGAGAAGGGACAACTGAGAGGGGACCTCATTAATGTGTAAAAATATCTAAAGCGGGGAGGGGTCCAAGAAACTGGAGCCACGCTCTTCTTGGTGATGCCAACCATTAGGATACGAGGAGCAGTGGGCAGAAACCGATGCACAGAAGTTCCACCTGAATGTGAGGAAACTTCATTACTGTGTGGGTGACGGAGCACTAGAACAGGTTGCCCAGAGAGGTTGTGGAGTCTCCCTCACTGGAGATATCAAGAATCATCTGGACACAATCCTGTGCCATGTGCTCCAGGATGCCCCAACTTAGGCAGGGAGGCTGGAGCAATGAGCCACTGTGGTCCCTTCCAACCTTACCTACTATGTGATTCTGTGATCCCTTACGCAGCACAAAAATTGATTTCTCTGTTCCTTTTTTACCTCCTTGGCAATTCGTACCAAACCCGACACAGATTTTTTACTTCAGAGATGTTGAAGACAGGTGAAGTGAGCGGACAAGGCCTGCCGAGGAGGGTGCGGGAGCCCCGTGACGAGCTCGGCGGGAGAGACCTCAGCTCCGACCCAGCCGTGACTTTCGGAAGCTGGACCCCGCGATGGGACGCTACGAGCCGCCCTTAACCCCACGGAGGAGCGCTCTCCGCCGAACCTACGCCTCCTCCTGACGCCACCGAAGCAGCCGAAGGTGAGCCCTCACCCCTCGCCGCTCCGGAGCTCCAGGCCGGGTTTTGCGGGCGGCCGCGCCCCGGCGGCCGGGGCCGCGCTCCCCGCGGCAGAACGAGCGCGGCCGGGGCGCGGCGGTGCCTGCGCCGGGCCGGGCTCTGGAGGAGGCGGGGAGCGCCCAGCGGGAGCCGGGGCACGGGGACGGNCATTTGCAAAAAATAAAAATAATAAGAACTCCTCTCCCCCACGTTAATTGCAATGCAAAGGGAGATGTTGCATTACGGATCCTGCCTGGGCTGTGCTGGGCTCTAATGAATGCGCCGAGCCTTTGATCTGGGTGAGTCAGTTGGGTTCAGTTGTGCCGGAAGGTTAGTTGCACATCCTGGCTGATCTGAAATTCGATCAGCAGAGGGGGCAAAGAAAAAGAAAAGCATTTTAATGGCAATCAATAGAGGATCATAGGGTCCTGGAAGGAAATAGGTGTTGATTAAAGATGTGTGGGTTCTGTTCGCTTTTTTCTTTCTTTTCTTTTTTTTTTTTTTCCATGTACATGACTTGTTTAAAAATAAATAAACACCAAAAGCAGCCCGGCAGAAACGAGGGAGGGCAGGCTGGAAAACAGCTTTCCCAATCACCCGTGTGTTTGTGTTCCAGGGAGGCAGTCAGCAGACCGAGAGTTTGTGCAATGCTTCAAGCTACAGCGCGCAAATTTAAAGCAGTAGGCTCCAAAGGGTAGCTCCGGTTCTCACTGCACTGCATTTCTGTGCCTGAGCTGTTTACTAGTGCATTATTAAATAAGCCCAAAACACTCGCCCCTCTTCCCCTAAGCCAACTTGTTTTTTCTCCCTCCCACTTCACCCCCCCTTCCTGCCTGCTGCCGAGTCACAGGGATTCGAGATACCCGACATGAAGGTGCAGACCTCTTTTGTTGCAGTCACAGGTTTCAAAGCTAAACTTTCTAGGCACGTTTTCACTGTTTAGGAAATACTGGGCTGGAAGGTTCTGTATATGTTGCCTGACTTTACGTGAAAAAGAGGGAATTACAATTGTGTTGAACATTTTTTTCACTCAGAAGGAGGTGAGTCAACTTCCTACACAAAGGCTTGAATCACCCACCCTGCACATTGCAATAAAATCCGGCCTCTCCTCCATTCATGTGTTCGTGTACACACGCACATGCAAAAATGGGGATTGCAATTGAAGAGCTGGGAGAAGCTGCTGGCAGAAGGCTGAACATCTCTGTCATGAGTGTATGCTGGTTGTCATCGTAGAAATGGGGCATTGCTGTGCCATGGCGGTCATGTTTTTATCCAAATGGGACACCTTCTGATCAGTTCAAGTTTCTTATTGAGTTGCCATTTCTTGTGGTTTTGCGTTCTGGCATGGCTCTCCCTACCTGCTGCTAAAGGTTTCTGCATAATTCAGAACTGTTGCTGTTAATGGTGTTGCAGTGGTGTGTCCAAGTCCCATGCAGAGCATGAATTTATGCAGATCCTCATTAACAGGCAGCTTTTCAAACGGGGACACAGAGTGGGAGGAAGGACCTCCCAGATGTAAGGCCAAAGAGGTTTCCTGCCTCCCAGGTAAACATGGGCCATGTTGTCTCACTATGTGATGTTTGAACATCCTTATCAACAGCTGAATTGCAGTTGCAGTGATGATTTCCATTCTGAATAAGAAATAGGAAACACTTGTTTTATCTTTATAGTTTTTGCCCAGTGTTTGTTTAAACTAAAAATGTTTTGGGGCACATTTTTGGATATTCTGACAAATAGTCATCATAATTTGCCTCCAATTTAGATATATATATATATATATAGATATATATATATATATAAGTCAATATTTATTTCAGTGGTCTTTGAAGAAAATTGGTGGAAAGGCAGTGTTAGATAACATGACTACTTGAGGATGACCATTTATAATAGTATGAGGATTTCTTCTCCTGTGAGATGTAATTCATTTATTTTAAAATTATGATGACAACGATAATAAATTCTCTATTTGCTGCAGGACAAAATGCAATAGAATATGGGATATAACAAGTGCCATTTTCACTCACTATCCTGTGCACATGGAAGACAATGGAAGGTCAAGTATCTAAATTAGCTCTTCTAGGTTTGTGCTCATGGAAGGTACCAGATTAATGGCCTAGGAGAATGAAGGGCTTCTTTTATTGTCAGAACTGGTACAATCATGGGATCTTTCCCACACCTTACTTTACTCGTCACTGCCTCAAACCATTTTTTGGAATAGACCACAATTACACCCGGAACCTGCATAGACTTGTGTTCTTAAATTTATTTGCAGAGCCAAGTCATTAGTACTAAGAGGCTGTGGAGACCTGAGAGGCTATGGAGGCTGAGCTATCTGCTGAGAATTCTAAGAAAGTTGTGAATTATTCAATTTCTATGTGGATACTTGTGAAATACCACCAGAACATTTCATATAAGCCAACATTCAGCAGATTACCTGCATCCATTCTGGCCTAGATTTGATCTATGAATGGATGCCTCTCAAGCCCTTAAAAATGCCCTGGGCAATCCTGTTCTATTATCTCCACCATTGTTTTTCCATCCAGATACCACAGGGATGAGCACAATCAGCAGAGAAAATGAAAATCAAATTGCCTACCAAGAGCTGACCATATGGGGCAGCTGGTTGCTGCTTCCCAACCCCCTGCCTGATGTCTCTTCCCTGCCTCCGATGATGTGCTACTGAGTGCTAGTCAGTCCCTGTCACCCCTTCCAAATCTGTTTTTATGCTGCAGACAAGCAAATTTCCTCAGGTTTTATATTTTCTGAGAATGTATCCTCTTTTCCCTCCAGTTTTCTTGTTTCTCTGAAGACTAAAACTGTTTGTTTGGTGTGCCCCCCTTCTGCTCTCCCCCCCGCCTACTTCTGCTCCTTTGAATATGAACACTGGGCCTAGAAATAAGGAAAGGAGGCCAAGAGGAAAATGTGTCTCACTGAGACTTGCCAGATATCCAAGTTGCATGTGGAGAGACAGAGTTTCAGCTCATGTGTCTGGCTCGGACAGCAGCGTAGACCATTAAACATCCTGTTGTCTGCCTTGCACTGGCCAGACAGCACAGCTCCTCACACTGACACCTGGAGGGGCTGGGGGGGCTGGAGTAGTGGGAGTTACTGCCGTGTTGAGCTGAGGTAGATCTGGTGGGTTATTGGTGGTTTCTGTGCCCAGGGATGCATTTTATGCTACACCTTAAGAATGAGGACACTGGGAGGAGGAGAGGTGTCTGCAATCAAATGCTATCACCTGTCACATAGAGGAGCACAGTGCAGGTTTCCTCCTGCCAGCTTGTCCCCTTAGAGTATCTGGCCCTTGGTTTCTGCAGGGTTCTACAACAGTGGTGGGTGGTAAGTTATTATTATTTTTATTTGCTTGTTGCTTCATGGCAGTTCACATGGCCCAGTAAAAACTGGATCCTGCTGTGCTTGGCACTGTGTATGCTGTGGTACTGTGTCCTGCCATCCGAGGAATTTGCAGTCTAAATAGGCAAGGCCAAGATGGTGAGACAGAGACATACAGGAAAAAACTCCAACTAACTACCGAACAAAAATCTCCACGTGTTGACTTAACGGGCTGTCTGTTTTTTGACATTTCCAAAAGAGGATGCAGTTTAAAGTACCTGTGTTGCTAGATAAAAACACTCTCCTCCCCCAGGCAGATTAACAACAATTAACAGAAAAAGTGCCGAGGTGTGTCTGCCACAGTACCTTAACACATTTCTCTGTGCTTCATTGTTCTCAGTCATTGTTCTCAGATGGTGGAGCACACAGATTGTGTAATACCTCTATTCTGGGACACCAAGGTTAGCACAGTTACTCTCAGCGGGGCGAAGGAGGGACTCTGCGGTAACTTCAGCTGAGAGTGTGTTACTTCTTGTGGTTTGCGTCCTCACTTCCAGTAATTTGAGAATTTGAGGACATGTGTACATTTATCAGTCTGACAGTTTTGAAAATGCAAATGTTCTAAATGTTTATAATTTTTTTATGTATATGTTTGATCTGTAATTTATTTTGTACAACAGAAGTATTTTTACAGCACTTGACATGCAAGCACCACCTCATTCTGCTGACCGTTGATAGGAGGTAGATAGCAGCATGTGCTTCCTTGCAAAAAAAAAAAAAAAGAAAAAAAAAAGAAAAAGAAAAAGAAAGTAAAGCTGCTATTACATTAATAGCATTCTGTGACACAGTCATAGAGTTCGTGCATTGGCTCAGCACCTCTCTGCCTGGAGTACTAAGGCTCCTGGTTTGTCCTGTGCTCTGGTGGGAAGCTGTGAAAAGACAGAAGAGCAATTCCAGATTCTGTGCTGTGAATGCTTTCCTTCCCACTGGCTGGCTACATCCATGCGTGCAGAGCTTTTGATTAGATCTGCTGTTTTGCCTATGGCAATCTTCACTGCAAACGTCCTTTGTCTATACATCATTTGAGCATCTATACATGATAAGATTGCCACCTTTTATTGCAGTAGAAACAGGAGCTTTCTTCTCAATAAGCTTTGCTCCTTCCTCAGCTCTCCAACCACCCCTAGGGGAAGCGAGAAGGACAGGAAAACTTTGAAAAACCTTTCACCTCTTTGTTCTCCTTGGAAGAATGTGGTAAGAGTTTTTGTAAAAACAGGGTAGACATTCATAAAAGGAGACTTGCCTGGGTGGTATAAAAATGGGAAACTTGGTAAAGTAGGTACATGTAAATACACACAGATTACTGAATTGATAAACTCACATTTTTTCTCTTAAAGGAAAATTATATCCATGTATTTCTTAGCTTACATCCTACTTTCAGTTTTTGTTTCCCCTGTTACTTTTAACACCAGGGTCTTGGAGCATTACGATGCCCTTCAGCATTAAAAGCTTCCTTTTTCACTGTGAATAGACTTGTACTGCAGCTAGGCGAGTTCTAGTGTATTACATGAGAATGAATAAAGATATTAGCATACAGAAAATGTGAAAAGAGAAAGGCAGTAGACAAGAATAAGCAAATAAGTAACTTAATCACATTTTTCTTTGAATATACAAAATACACTGAGGATCACATCACTAAAAAACCACGTCTGCTGAAAAAGAAGTGGGTTTTGTGTAAAAACAGATCACGCATTTGCTTGTCTCTGAGTACTTTAAATAGTCAATGTATACAGTCACTTTGCTTTTACTCTACAATTAGACTTTGGACTAGGACAGAAGTATATGTGATATGTATTTCCTTGAAAAATACTGCTGTATGTAGGAAGTAAACTCTTAGTCCAGATAGTTCAGCTTCCTGTGAGTGCACAATTGTTCACTACAGTTTGCCATTGAGTGCTTTACCTGGTCAAGTTTCGAATGCTTTGTTTGGTGGGACTTCATTATTCATTCTCCATTTGAAAATTACCTGCTAGACTGAATCATGTAGTTTCTGAGAAACTCTCTGATACTTTGTCTAAATTTGTTCTTCTTTAGTTTCATCCCATTATGTTTAGCTGTACCACTGCATGTTAGCATCCAAGAAATCCCTTTCCATTCTCTCTATTCATCCATCACTCATATATTTCTAGATAGTGGTCGTTTTGCCCCTACATCGTGGTTTAACCTGGCAGGCAGCCAAACACCGGACAGCCGTTCACTCACTCCCCCTCTCCCAGTGGGATGAGGGAGAGAATTTGAAAAAACGTAAAATTCTTGGATTTAGATAAAGACAGTTTAATAGGACATAAAAGGATGGGAAGAGAATGTTAATATGAATAATAGAATTAGAATATACAGTTGATGCACAATGCAGTTGCTCACCATGCACTGACTGATGCCCAGCCAGTTCCCAAGCAGTGGCCCCCAGCTGTCTTTCCCCATAGTTCGCCTGCTGAGCATGGCACCATATGGTTTGGAATATCCCTTTGGCCAGTTGGGGTGAGCTGTCCTGGCTGTGACCCTTCCCAACTTCTTGTGCACCCCACCCTACTTACTTGCAGACAGGGCAACGTGGGAAGGAAGAGTCCTTGACCACCGTTTAGCAACAACTGAAACACCAGTGTGTTCCCAACATGATTGTCCTAAATCCAAAACACAGCGCTACACCAGCTACTGGTAAGAAAATGAACCATATCCCAGCTAATACCAGGATAACTTCTTATCTAGATTAATAAATCAAGCCCCTTCTGTGTCTAAGGAGTTTTGTTGCTCTTCTCTGAAGTCCTTTCCAGCCTACCAGCATCCTTCTGTTACGGAGGTGTCTGGAAGTGGATGCAGTGTTCCGCAGAAGTCTTCCCAGATGCATAGACAATAATTTTCCTCTTCTGACATTATTCTACTGCATATGCAGCCCAAAATTGCATCGGTCTTTTAAAATGATATATCTCCTTGAGAACTCATATTCAATTTGTTGTTCGCTGTCACACATAGATATCTTGCTGTGCAGATGCTTTCCAGGTTTTGCTTTCTCATGGACTGATTATTTTTCCTCAGTATATTAGTCTACATTTTTCCACATTGAATCTCATTTTATTGCCTGCCTACATATCTAACCTTGTTAGTTTCCATTTATACTATTGCTATCCTCTCTGACATTTGCAAGCCTCCTGGTTTATTGTCGTTTGTAAATTTCATTAATGTGCTATTTACCTCCTTTTCCAGATCATTAATTGAGATATTAAATAAGAACATACCAAAAACACCCCTGCAGCAAACCAGTTCAGTACCTCACCTCCCATCGTTACCTGCTGCTTACAATCCTTCGACCACCTTTTCCACCCAGGTCACAGGACTCAGGCAATTTCAGTTAGATTTTTCTAAGAGATTCATTTCGGTTTTTAAAGTTTTTATGGGATTTAGCTCCATGACCTTTTCTCCTTTTCTTTCATTGCACGGGTGGGACTTATTCTCCTTCCGTATGTTTCCACAGATAGCAATAATGAATTAGACAGTCATTTTTTGGGGGGGNTGACTGATTAAACCAGAATGCAAAATTGTCTCTAGGCTTTGTATTTTGGTTTTTATTTATGCCCTTTAAAGTTGTCATAATGTTCCTTTTGTTGTATCCTGATGGGTGAAGTTTTGTTGCTTTTCTCAGGCTTATGTTTGCATAAAACCACTCCTATTTCCCTTATTTACTTTGGTCATCTGTTAAGCACTTTATTTTATGATGATATTCTCCTCTTTTCTCTGCAGACTTCATGTAGCTTTGAACATCAGAAACTCTGTGTGTCTCTGTTATGTAGATAAAATAAACTCTGTGAATCAGTTAATTTTTCTTTTAGTTATTTTTCTGGTGAAAGATCACACAGTAGAGTGTTCTTAAAACTGCTTCTAAAGTAATTTTTTCCTCACCTCTCCTTCAAGCAGTGTGAATGAAAGCCCACTGGAGTGGGAAGAGATTCACTCACTTCAGTGAGCTTGGGGTCAGTTCCTTAAGCCCCCTGCAGTCTCCTGGTGCAATGTAACATCCAGAGAGAGAGGAGGCCTTCATGGTTACTTCTGAGATGTTTTCCATGTGTTCTGCATCCAGTACAATCTCCCGTGGCAGCCATGTTCCCAGGTGATGCTCTGTATTTCATTGGAGCAGCTGGCCAAAACAGATGTGTGTTACCAACACGTGTTTTGGAGAAGCAGCTTTTTGCTGTTATTTAAGGATTGGTGTCAAAACTGTGCTGTAGTAGTAATGTTCTGAGAGCTGCGTGGTTCAGTAATGCCATTGTGAATTTATCACTTACTGATTGTCTGTAAACAACATTTAATGGTCAGACAGGTTTTGGCAGCAAGGGTTGTGGAGAGAAGTGCAAGAGGCAGGAATAGTGAGAAATCCTGTGAAAAATGTTTTCCCTCTTGTTTCTTTCCCTGGATCTGCTTTTTGTCTGATAAGTGATGGAGAAATTAGCCACAGAAAAAAATGCCTCACATTGAGGCAAGGCACCCTAAAAATCCCAGCATCTCCTGAGGTTTCTCTAAATTCCTTCTACTGTCTTCCCAGGTTTCTCACTGCTGCTGCTTTTCCTTCCTTTTCTGTTCTTAGCCACTCTTTCTTGTCCCTTTCCTTTTATTGCCATGGCCCTGCGGTGTCCTTATATTAGAGGAAACCCTTCTGCAACTGGCTTTTAGTGAAGGTAGACTCTGATTATGGAATTATATTTTGAATTAACAGAAGAGTAAATGTGAGTCTACAGTTAGGGCCATAACTTGATAGAAAAACGAATTATACTTGGAAAAAATATTTTAGGGCTGTCTGTGGAGTCAGGCATATCTAAATATCTTGGAGAAGATAATTTCTTGGCTTGGAAGAGGCAAGATTTAGTTACTGCTGTTTGCTTTGGAGATGTTGAATTTTCTGAAATCGATCTCAGACACTTTCATTAATAGAAGAGGAAAATCTGTGACTTACCTTTTATCCACTGGTATGAAAAGATCCATAATGACACTGGACAATTACAGTTTTGAGGGAGGGAAGCTATGAAGTCTGGTAACAAATTTATGATGTGTGCTGATTTCTGGTTTTGTCTGTATGTGTAAGATCCTGGTCTGATCTTAAGGAATGTACTTGTCACAGTTTCCCCATCTGGAAACTAAAATAACCATACTCTCTGTCTCTCTCCAGGACTATGGGAGACCTAGAGCTAGGCAGATTTTCTGACATGAAGCTATGGAAATAAATAATATTGCCATTATTCTTGTCGAATGCCTTTGAACACTGTCTATCTTTCATAATTCTGTCAGTGACATCTGATTTAACAGCTGCTGAGTGTCCACTGCTTGTGTTGAGTTCAGCTGGAGCTGAGGGGCTGAGCACTGATCTAATTCACAACGAGGCAGTGGAAAGGCATCCAAAATTCTTTTTCTGCTGTGCTGCTCCACAGCCGTACATTATGCAGTCCAACATTTTTTTCTCTTCAGCTTTTTAAAAGCTAATAACTGTATAAGCTCTCAACAAAAATGTGGACTATAGTCCTTTGAAATGTTTGTTATAAAGCATTTTGCTTTTCTCCTTAAACTAAACCCCTATATTTTGGGTGAGATGTGGAATAATGTTAAAGTCCCATGGGAGGATAGCTTGAGGTTGGAAGGGGTGAAAGTGATAGCTTGGTCACTGAATGGTAAATCTCTACTAATCTTCAAAGCAAGATATAACGCAGGTTTTTTCTTCTCTTTCTTTCCAAGCGAAGGCCATTGTGTTTCCATCCTTGGCTGTGTCAGCAGTGATAGCCCTTTTTTCCAGCATTGATTGTTGACTTCCCCTGACACCATATCACAACCCATTAGTGCTGAAAACTGACAAGCCCAGCTGCAACAGCAAAATGGCAAGTTTAAAAGAAAATGTACAAGGGACAGGCACAGAATGCTATTAGTATGAAAAAGTAGTTGTTTTTTGTCTTACCTCTGTAAAGGTCAAGAATGCAAACATTTTTCTCTTGCTAACAACAACTTGTGTATATTTTGAACTAACAAAGCCATTCTCTCTCTCTGTTTTTTTGTGGATTTTTCTTTTTAATTCAAACGGTAATGTGGGTTTTACATAAGCAATCATGTTGAGGTGAGTGAAAAAGATTTCTTTCTTTAGGAAGCTTGCAGGGAGTATTCTGCTTATACATATGTATGGAGTGTGAGGTTTTTTTGTAAGGCAGAGACATTTCAGAGAAATTAATGGCTCAGCAGTTTCTGGGTACTGAGATCCCATCATCAAGCTTTTGTGTTATCTCTAGAGTGGGATTTCTATTTTCTTTCTCTCTCTTTCTTTCTTTCTCTCTTTCTTTTTCTCTCTTTTTCTTTCTTTTTTCTCTTCTCTTCTTCCTTCCTTCCTTCCTTCCTTCCTTCCTTCCTTCCTCGCTCTTCCTCTCTTTCTCTTTCTCTCTCTTATCCTCTGAAGTTGTATGGCAGTGTCAGCACTCTGGATGGTAGAGTAACAGTAATGGCAAATGTTCCTTCTGATTGTACAGGTGATTTCCCAGGGGAAGAAAGCAACAGCCTTCATTGTCCCAGTGCTGTGTACTTAGAGAGATAATGGGGCTTGAGCAAGGGCAGGTAACTCTTCAAAACCTTAGTGCCAAGGTGCCCATTACATATCAGTTGGAAGGCAGAGTGGGTACTTTGCTCTGTCAAAGCCCAGAGGAGATTGGAACACGAGTAGAGCCCAACAGCTCTCTTGACACCCAAATTTGTTGCAAATGCTTATGTAGCAGCAGCAGCAGCAAAGGAGTAACATTGGTGGAAAACTGGTGAAATACATTAAAATTTTTTGTCTTATGAGAAACAGCCTAGAACGGCGGGACCTCATCGCTCTTTCCAACTCCCTGAAAGGAGGTTGTAGCCAGGTGGGAGCCTGCCTCTCCTGCTGTGCCTACAGTGAGAGAACTGGAGGAAATGGCCTTAAGCTGAGTCAGGGGGGATTCAGATTTGATATAAGAAAATTTTTTTTCACAATTAGGGTGGCCAGGGATTGGAATAGGTTGCCCAGGGAGGTGGTGGAGTCACAATCCCTGGAGGTGTTCAAGACATGTCTGCATCTAGTGCTGGGTGATGTGGTTTAGGGATTTAGGGGTTGCAGTGGAAGTGCTGGGTGGATGGTTGGACTGGGAGATTTTGAAGCTCTCTTCCCAACCTTGATCATTCTATGATTCTACGAAGATAAAAAAAAAAAAGAAAACATGAGGACCAAAGGTCAAATTGTGTAAAAAAAGATCCAAAATTTATTTGGAACCCTGTAGGGCAGTGAGGATACAAAAAAACTTAGGTTAACAAGGTAATGAATTTGTTTTTGAACAGGTGGGATCATTGAGACTTGATTCTGCAAATTGATAGCTATGGACACAAAGGATATTTATCTCAAGTAATCTGTTGAGACAATCCTGTTATCACAAACATGAGTCCTTTCAAACGCATATCTATGGACATTTGTGTGGCAGTAGCTGGTTGATCCCCATTTTGCTAGAACGTTGCAAAGCAATGGTTTCTGCCCCAAAGTACTTGCAGCAAAACAAACCTACTCATCAAATAAAGGAAATGATACTCAGTTGTATGGGTGGAAAGCTAAGTCTTAGAAACCAAGTGACCTATCCAAGATTATACTGTGCACCTCTCCTGAAGACTGATTGCTGTGTGCTAAAGTATGGATTTACAAGGTCCAGCCTACTCTGTTAGGTTTCTGGGGGATTCTGTAAGCATGTATTAAAATGCTCTTGTACGATGTAGCTCAAAGTGAAGCGTGGGGGTAGAGAGTGACCACATCAGAACTTACAATTAGGGCAGAATAGCTAAAACTGAGTTAGTTGTTATCCTTCTTTCTCATCTTCTTTCTCATTTATTCAAGCCATGGGTTAGTGACTGAGGATGATCTGAGCTTCATTCTCTCTTTTTTCATTGCTAGAGAACTAGCCTGCATTTGATGCTTCCTTGTTTTTCCTTTCTCTTCTTCTTGCTTGACCAACCCAAGAACTTCATGAAGATCTCAGACATGTTTATGAAATTTCTTATTAATGGATTGGGATTTAGGTCTAGTTTATGCTCACATGTTAGCTACAGTTTCAATTGTGGATCAATTCCAGAGGAATGCTTCCCAAAGTTTATTTTTATGGGTTGGGTCAGGTATAAAGTGTAATGCAGAACGATCTTATACTGAATATGAAGTTATAGTTACGAGGAGGCTTTATTATGGCAATCCTACTCTAGTCACTCATGGGCAGCCTTCTCCAAATAGGCAAAATTTTTGTAAATGCTCAAGTATCCAAAAATCTGACCTCCTCCTTATTTACACTGAAGCCAGGACAGCAGTAATAAATCAGGCTTCAAACATCCTTGGAGTAGTTACCTCTCACAAAGAAAGAAAAAAGCATAACTTCAGGTAGTTAAAACATGGGGAAACAGATGAAGGCAAGATTACACTGAGTTAGTACTTGTCTGCTTAATACACCTAGCTAATCCAGTTGTCTGGGTCTGAATACAGAGCCTGCTGCTAGTTTTTCCTATATGAAGAGCAAAGTTTACTTCATGACTTTGGACACAGATGACCTCATTTCTGAGATTTTCTATTAATACCCAGTTATCCCTTGTCAACTTTACAAAGCAAATATGGGTCTAGTGGCAGAAAAGCATGGATGGAAGGCTTGCCGTCATTAGGGTTAGGCAGAAAGGCATTTCTCTGTGTTCTTCAAGGCTCTGTACTTTCACTGAAGTTGTTCATGTCTCAGTGAGTCAGTCCAAAACCAATATTTAGTGAGATTTCATCTGTCTGGTTAACCATTAGTTTAAACTGTTATAAAGCTACCACGGTTAACTTTAATAAAAATAAAAGACAAAGCCAGACAAAATGCCAAATAAATTAATGCTTACATGTAAACCAATGCCTGTAGAAGAGTCTGTGTTATACATGATGGTTGATTTTGGGTTGGTCTTGACTGTAGTTGTGGATGGCCCTGAGACCTGGCTGTAGAGGCAGAGTTTATGCATTTACAGGCAAATAGGTGAATGCAGGTGGAACTTGACTTGTGTGTGGTGCTGGCTCCCTCATCTTCTGGGCATCTCTGTGAAAAGCCTGCCATACAGTTTGCCAGCTGTCAATAACCCTGAACAGTCTCAGTCAGCCATACTCCACTTTGACAGGTATCTAAAATCTCAGTTATCTGAGCTGCTCTGTTCTGTGCACTCCTTTTGTGCCTTCTGAGATACCATGGGAGAGAGTAACAGTGCAGACTAAGTGATCCACACTGTTTCAGATATTGAAAGGAAACTGGATATCACGGAAGTTGTTGCTGGAAGTGTACTGTTTCTCTTTAATCAGTCCTCCCAGTGCTAAAGTAGACACTAAATGAAGAAACAAAATATCTATGTTTGTGAAAAGCACCTGGAACTCCGCTGTACTTAGTTTTTCTTAAGACCATTAATGAGGGCTATTACTTTAAAGGGTGCTTTAAAACTCACTCTTTAGCTTTAACAAGAATTTTCAGGATTTCCTTAGGCAGCAGACACTTTAGGTGTAAGGTAAAGCAATATAAGGTGATTATTTATTTAATTTAGTTTCAACTCTCCCTGGCTCCTTTCCCCTAAATGTAGAGTGGGTATCCCTCACCCACTAAACGTGTCTTGGATTTTTTTCCGTGCTGTCTGGGCAGATGGGCCATGTGGGACACGACTACCATTATGAGTGGGACTACATTTGGAGGAAAAAAGGTCTTTCTGTTCTTTTAAGGAATTTCCCTCCTCCAGAAATTACCTGGAGTAACGGAAGCAGCCAGAAGTAATGGTAGCATAAGGGAGGGAAACAAGATTCCTGGAAAATCATGCAAAGCAGGTAACGTGCTGAATTCTTTGGACAATAGGTATCATCTCTCAGAATGAGCTGGACTCTGATTCAGGTACTGAATTAAATGAATGTTTTTTAAAATCAGGTCAGCTTACTGAGCTTTATTTGAAACCTGTCTCTTATTTTGGTGTGTGAGATTTGAGCTCTTTTGATACTCTGTCTCAGAGTAACCTGAAGGACTCTTAAGACTTGGCTTCTTCAGTCCTTTCATGGTTTTCAAGAATTTTGCTATGAAGTCTCCCTTGGAAATGCCTTCTTTTCTGCTTAGGATACAAATTTTTCCTCTTAAAATCAGTGACATACAAATGTGTAGCAGAGGTTATATGTGAAGGTATTTTGTCTGTGAAGGAGAAAGGCAGTTTACAGGTGTGATGGGGTGAGCAGCACCAGCTGATGTGGGAGGGAGTGAAGTCATGTCCCATTTCTGTTCCCTTTGAGAAGAGCAGCCCTTCAGGGTGCTTGCACTCCCTCACTGAGTGTGCCGAACTGGCAGGCAGTGACAGAATGGAGACATCTCAAGTGGCTTTCAAACAGTTATTTTGGTTGCAAGGAATAGTCTGGTTGTGACAATTCAGAGCTCAATAAAAACAGCTGATTTATTTGCCGACCCAGCTCCCGTGTCTTGATGATACCCTAGAACATACTCATTGCCTGTTGAAATCTAGGATTCTTGTTTCCCTTCCCCTGTGAAGAACCAAGATTTGGCCACTTTTGTGCAAGACAGTTAGTTTTGTAGTAGTGAGCTGTGAGTTAGTTTTTTTATATCATGTTTGGGCAACTAAATAATTAGCCTGCTTTTGAAAATGCTGAGTCTACAACGGCTCCCAGTGAAGTGAAGAGAATTACAGACTACTCAGCAATCTGGAAAACGAGACCTATTACTTATTAAATATGGAGCTGGGAAGAGAATTTATGATGTTCATTTTTTAAAATTTGAAGCTGCATAAACTACAGCTTATATTAAGACTCTACACATAAAAAGTTGCTAAAGGTCTGGTAAATTACTAGTAACCCTTTCTATAAGTGACTGATCTGTTGTTACAATGCCCAACAAGTTTGGCGTTTATTTTAAAACATCCTAAAATTGCTTATAATATACCCATTTGTGTACTTTCAATGTACCTTTGACCTCTGTAACCTGAAAGTATTGTTCTTTTGTCAGTTTGATATCTCCGGAACATCATGTGTGGTCACGATATATTTGTGGAATGGATTCTTTGGTTGAAATGTCTGCTGGCTTAAGTCAGCTGGGGCTGACTTCAATCCAGCACAGTAATCTCAGTTTGGGGACCCAAATAATGGGGTACTGTAGTCTTGTGCACAGCTTAACCAGGCAGGGAGCGGAAGCAGGTTCTTTGAATAGCCTTCCTTTGTCCACCATCATGAAATCAAAAAGCAAATCTTTTGAAAAACATTAGGCGGTAATTCCCCTGGGGCTTTCCTAAACTCATCCATCATGGAGAAAATCTAATTTTCCTTCTTTCTCTATTGTACTCCAAGAAGCCTTGTGACCAGTTAGGTCATTTTAGCTTTAAACATTAACTTCGATAAGACATTTTAAATTAGTAGAGTCTTTTCAAAAATTAGACCATAATCTTACACACATGCCCTAGGAATAATGATGCATTCTTTTTGTTAAATGTTAATGATTTTTGAGTGAAAAGTATTTTGTTTATGATGCTACTGTTGAATAATAACTAGTAGTGACATTGTAACAGATTTTTTTTAATGGTCTAGGAGACTTCCCACCAGAGAGTTGATTTGAAACTGTTTTACTCTGGTAAAGTTCATTTCTACCTGCATTTATATCTTAATAAAGTGTCAGGCCTAGTGTTTTGGTTAGCCTATATCCCAGTTACACCAAACTATTAAAATATCCATTTATTAATTCATTAATTTCACGACTCCTTCCAAAATGTTCTACAAAGATATTTTGTGAACCCTGTTTACATAAATTCCCTATTGTACTTTGCATTTTTATTAAATAGACTTGGTGTTTGAAATACCTTGTAAATTGACAGGATACAAATTAGTGGAAAAGCAGACATTAAAGAGTCAGTGATGTCTCTGGGTGAGCTTTGAAAGACATTCTGTTTAGAACCACTAACAGATGTATCATTTGTTTTTCTGCTTTCCCCTTCCTAAATTTGTTATAACTAGGGGAATTTGCATGAGAATTGGTTGTGGGTTTATTTCAATGTTTACCTGTTTTTACTGCTTTTTTAATATGTGTCTGCTGTTTTCATGCTTTTCTTATGACATCACTCTTCATTGCCAGGGGAATGACAATGATGTCACAGAAGTGATGGTTTGTAGGATGGAATGCCTCTTGGACTGTGGGTGACTATAAAGCTCTTTTTTCCCTTGGGCCACCAGTTGTTGCTAGTTGATGGCTGTCATTCTCCTATGGAGTCAAAAGCCATCGTGTCATGGTCAATGCTTCGGCATACGTGTCACAAAATGGCCACTCTCCTGACAACTTCACTGCAGAAAACCAAGTATTCCTGATCACAGGAGACCATGTTTCCTTGTAATTCTTGCACAGGACACAGATTTATTTGGGGATGAGGACTCCACTGATGTTTGTCTTGTGTTTTATATATCATATCTGTTCTTTGTCTAGTCACCTCTGCATCTGTGAATTCAAATCCAAAACCTTTCAGGAAAACAAAACTTCTCTAGTGCAGTTTGGGGAGGGTGGGAAACTATGGCTCCATGTCAAGGAATAGGCAGTAATGAGATTAACCATAAACATCTTTCTTGTGTATATAGGTTTATATGAATGAGAAGTGACAGAAACAGGACAGTGTAAGAAGAAAAGATCTATCTAAATACAGCATATTTTCCAAAATGTTCCTGGAGTTATTGGAAGCTCCTTGAAAACACCCCGTGTCTTTTCCAGTAGTAGATGGACAACAAGAGAGGCAGCCCTCCTCTAATTTATTCAGACAGTGGGTCTGTTGGATCTGTTGTATTGCTGGGCAGAAAATGGAAAGATGGTTGAGCGCTCCTTTCACTTTTTTTTCCCTTCATGCTCAAAATCGTCTCCCACACCTCAGATCTCCTACAGAACATGACCTACTCGTCAAGTTGCAATCCCTCACCTCCAGCAAGCAGGAGGTGGCTGGGTTGCTCCTTTAGCAGCCCATGCTGGTAGTAGCACACCACTGCTCACCCCGTAGGGCTTCTTACAGAGCGACTCGAGCAGCTCTGGCCTCTCTCCGACGACTCGGTTTGTCATTTCTGTCACTCTGTGACACATACACACACAAGCACAGCAGCTGCCAGTGGCCTCGGGGGCCTGGGATCCTCTTTTTTTCTAGCTCAGTTCTCCTGCACACCGGCTGGCTACATTGCAGTCTATTGCCTGCAATAGGCTCTGACCTCTTTCTGAGCATCTTAAAACACCCTGCCGTGGAGCTCCAGTGGCACGCAGACGTTTGCCCTGTTTGCTGGTGTCTCTCCCCCTGCTTTCAAATTACCTCTTTAAAGTCCATTTGGTATCAGTGGCTTGGGTTTTTGTTCTTTTCTGAATGGTGGTGGTTGTCTTTGATGTCAGGATTTTGTTATTTTTTTTTTACTCTGAAGGAAGTAAAGAGGCGCTTGTCCATTTTAGGTACATTTGAATAATCGCTAAAAATAAAATGAAAAAATCAGGGCTCTACTCTGCAAAGTAGTTTTCAATCCCCTGAAGAGTAACATGGCTCTTTCGGCCTCCACACAGGCAGACAGGCCTAATTCAGCTGTCTGTTGCATGGTATATTTAAGTGGTTTTGTAAAACAGTGTTCCCTAAATGTTGACAGTTTAATGGATTTCATTAGTGGCTGCCTACCGGCTGAAGGCTCAAACCTGCCCCCACCAGGGTTAGCTCAGATGAGTTCAGATGTGGCTGTGTGGAGGACCACCCTCATCCTGTCAGAGCTTTTCCAAGAGCTGCATCTGGAGCTCTGAAACAAGAGCAGGCATCTTCTGTGCCTCCATATCCACAGCACAGTGTGGGCCATGGCTGGTGGGTGCATGTGTCCTTCTCACTAGGCAGAAATGTCTCTAAGGCTCCATCGCACACCCGAAGACATGTGGGTCTTCTCAGGGTCTCCTTCCAGACTGCCATGCAGGTGAACTGCCACCGTTCACTGTCTTGGGGAATGAAGGAGTGTCTCTACTGTGCCAAAACATGCTTGCGCTACATCTCCTGTGCCTGTGAGACCTGTAGCTGCACAGAACATCTGGGGGCCCTCCAAGTCCAACTTCCATTAGCAAATAATGTTCATGATTTTGTTCCAGTCACTGCCTTTTAAGTTGAATAACATATGAAAGATAGCTTCATCAAGGTAAGTAATAGCTGAATTGAGTCTCTCTTTCTACACACTATGAGGTCAGAGGAAGCTTGACTGCTTTGTCTGGAGTGTGTGTTGGAGGAACGCTTTGAAGGGAAAAGCATTAAAACTAACAATATGAAATCTTGGAATAGACTATAATTTTATTCATTTTTCTGAACAAAGCAAAGAAAAATATAGTCCTAAGAAGCCATGAGTATAACTGAGAGCCCATTAATAATATCATTGCATGTTAAGCTCTTCCTAAACTGAAGTGAAGAAGACACTCCAAAACTAGCAGAAGTAACTTAGTATTTTTCTGACATGTTGAAAATCTAGAGAATGACAATTAGCTGTAACAATTACAAATTGAAGGCAAGGCACTTAGTTAAAAATTAATTCCAGCATCTGTGATATCTAATGATTTCCTCAGATTTCTTTATTTGGGGGGGCAGGACTGAAAATCCCTGTGTTTAGTGCCTGTCCAAAGATGGTTTCTCCCCCGCCCATCCTGAGAAGAACTGTGTGAAGATACCTGAAGGTACCTGTGTCTGGATTAGGCACTAGGGAAGAACAGTGCAGACTACCTGTTGCTTTGGCATTATGAGCATCAGGACTGCAGCTTAGCTGTGCCTCATCACATACTAGCCATTTTCCTCTCTGGTTTTAGGTCCAGGTCTGGTCCCATGCCCAGTGCAGTCTGATGGTTCTCACACTCCTCAGACGATTTAGGTCAAGTTCAATCTTGTATCTCTGCTCCCATGTGAATGCTGTGCTCTGGAGTAGGGGAGGGAAGGCACCTAAGGGAGAGGCAGCCTCTCCATATGCAGCATATTCTTTGCCTGGCAGCTTAATCTTTCCTGCAGCCTTCCTGGACCTGTTGATGGTGCAGTGAGACAGTCAGAGGTGTTCATTCATTTGTAGCCAAGCTGACTGTAATGCTTTTTAGGACCCATTTTACTATTACCTCTGTATCTAATGCACTTTTTTTCTCTTTTTATTCTCCACTGGCAGCTTTTTCAGGTATGGCTTTCTGTTGAAAGTAGGCAAGAACAGTGAGACATAAGCAGGTCTTTCATACTCCAGTAGAGGTCAGATACCTACCTACAGTAAAGGAGCTAATTCATTACAGCATGATAGATTATAACAGCTTATTTGGAGCCCTATTATATAAATCACTTAAATGTGTATTTACCTAACATTCCTATTAATTACCACAAAGACTGTAATGACTGTGAGCTGTTCTAGTTTATCTTGTAAATATGTATTTAAGCGATTCTGTTGCAGGTAATATTTAATCAATAGACCGTAACAGAACATTAATCATGCCAAACCTTTGTGTAAAAAGTGAATTTCTACTGGTGGAATGCAATGGATCCTTTGGAGTACCCTATAAGATGTTATACTACTCGTATGAAAACTCTACAGTGCCAGCAATGATACATGTTAAAAGCCTTAACGTGACCTCCTGTGTGGTAGGTCTGTGTATTGATGCATGGACACATACATTTCTTGAGGTAAACAAGTCAAGGAGTTACTCAGCAGTGATTCTTTTGGACACTTGGAAGAAGCTGAAAAGACAAGCTCCGAGGGGATGCACCTACCATCTGTTTTCTTGACCAAAAAGGTACTGAGTAAAAACGTCTATGTAAAGTGCTTATATACATACCTGGTATCTGTTGTGTCTGAACACCACACAACAGTATTCTGCAGCATCAGTGATGGCAATGGCTCTGGAAGGAAGAGAAACATTACTCTCATCCTTACCTTGGAATTGGGGAAAATCCAGAGAGAGAGAGCATGTAGAACACTCAGGACACAGACATGCAACAGAGAGGTCCCTGCACTATTACCATCAAGCAGATGATCATCAATTAACTTGAATGAAGGCAGATAATGCTGCTGTTTTAATAGAAACTTAAGATGCTATCTCAGTGAAAGCACGTGTCTGTTCAGGAGCCAGTGTTTAAGTGGTAGTATTTTGGTGGTCTTCACTAAACTCTTCAAAACACAGGTGCAAAAAATTGAGATCATCATCAGGGACCCATTTTTTAAAATACTTGATGCACAGAGAAAATAGAAAAGAGAAAGTAAAAACCTAAAGCTTTTAAAAGAGCCCCAGTAAAAGTCCTAAGGGTTTTGTTTCCTTCACACAGTACACAAGACATGTCATCAGAAAGTAGAGAACTTGAGAACGAAATCTTGCTTACTTTACCTGTGCCAGCAGCCCAACTTGATTTTAAACAGACTGCTTGGGAGAGGGAGGCGAGCAGGATTTTCTGCAGAACTGAATTATCAAATATTGTAACTGCGCCACTGCAAATCCGCATGATGTAGTGCATGCATGCTTGCCAAGCTGTCCTGGGAAGCTGGCCTGGAGCTCTAGCTGAAGTCATAGCTGACAGCTGAGATCCAAATTGTGGTCATGTGAGTCAGTCACTGGCATCATGCAGGACTACTGCACAGTTAAGGTGCCCAGAATGGGAATGCAATTCTAGAAACTCTTTGTCCTATATCGTGAGCGTGCCATGCAGTTTGTGCTGAGCAACAGAGAGGATTCATGGCTGAAATAGTAAGGAAGTCTTAGTCCAGGCCCATAATGTATTGGCAAAGCTTTATAGGAGGTCTGTGCATCACTGTCTCTGGCCAACTCCACCGATCTCTTGTTTTCATAGGCACTAAATTAACTTAATTTTTTAAAAAGGCTTTTATTAATGATTCCTTTGGAGGTTTTGCAATCTGTTGTCTAATGCAAGCTTTGATTAAGTAAAAAAAAATTCTCTGCAATAACAGTTCTCCTGTGTAATAACTAATCGATATATGCTAATTGTTTGCCAAATGTATTTCTGACAGAGAAATGATTATGAAGTTAGTTGACTGCCAAAAAATAACAAAAAACTCCCAACAAATAAACAAAAAAAGCCCACCTTCAAAACCCTTCTTTAATTCCTTAGCCAGTAGGTATTTGTATCTGCAAAAGATCAACCATTTTTTTACTTTTGAAAATTAGTATCGAAATTTTATTAGCTGTCACGAATATTCGATTCAAATGATTTTTAACAGCTAAGTTATAAACCTGTAGAAAACATGGGAGGCCAACTCAACCCTGAATATAGCGGTGAAGCTGAGTGCTGCTGTAATAAAGTAATTTATTAAAAGGTTATCTTTCATATAAGATTGCTTTCCCTAAGCACCTAAGCATATTAACAACATCTGAAATGCACTTGTAATTATACACACCTCAGAAAAGATTTTAAATTGCCTTCTTTGTCCACACTTATAAAAACATCTCAGTCACTCTGTGATCTTATTTTACCTATGCACCTTAAACCTTGTAAAAGCAAAATGGAAGAAGCAATCACCCATCAGAGAATTGCTTATAGGTGAACTTTGGCCATTTCTAGTAGCATTAATTTTGCTCTCTGTGAACTGCACTTGACACCCTTGTAAGGTCTGGAGAATTCCTTCCATCTCTGACTGGCCTACATGACTATTTGCTATTAATTTGTGCATCGAATGCACTGGGAAAAAAAATAGTTAATTTAGTCTCTGAAGAACAGCTTTCTGGCTAAATCCTGCAACTTTCTGGGAAAGGCTGCTCTTTCCCTTTTCAGTCAGTGCCAGTGAAATCAGCAATGTGCTTGGCATGACTGGGTATGGAAGGAGTGGGTACAGCAGCAAGGCAGGAAATGCGCTGCTTTAACCACACCAACTTCATCTGCATTTGAACTCAGCTGCCTTTTTCCTAATTGCTGACCATACTAATGAGCCTAAATGCCCTGCAATGCTGTTGCTGTCATCTTCCCATATACTGCAGAAATATATTGTGTATAAGACAGTAAGAAACCTGTATAACCTAGTCTATAACCTGTTTGCTTCTGGTGTGGTATTTGGTTTCTGGACCAGACAGCAAGACCAGCAAAACAGTTTCTGTCAGTCCCATACAGCAGAAGCACAATGGCTTGAACAATACTGAGATTTTTAGACAATGATAGTAAAAATACTGTTAAAGTTGCTATGCCTCTTTGCCTTGTTAGAGATCTGATTTTGCGTTCCTACTCAGACAGAAATATCTTTGATTTTGAGCCCTTGTAGAAATCCCTTTTGAAAATTTTCAGCTGACTCCATTTGGCAGCTAGGTTTACGAAGGAACATTTTTATCTGTCTCCAGTCTTCTGGGGCTACTGGTTATTTGGTGAAGAGCATTTGAGCTAATGGAGCTCACTTGAATTCCCCTTAGGAATAAGATTCTTTCCTGAATAAGGACTGCGGGATCAGTTATTAGCTGTTCTGCTGAATAAACTGAATACCCATGGAGCTTTTTAGCTTCTTCTTTGTGAAACCCATGGCTTTTAGCAAGGTCTGTGATGGTTCTAGTGATTTTTATTGTGATAATACTCCTAAATGCTAAGGCACAGCTGAGAGCAGTACTAATATTCACCACATGCTACCTACAAAATTGCTATGGTGGAAGCATGGGGTCCTTGCCCTGAGCACTTCATGGTGTCAGGGTTTTCAAGATGATTCGTTGCTGAATTCTACTTGCTGGATTTTATTTCTAAAATCATCTTATTTCCAAATGTTAATTCTCACAATGGAATATCAGTTATAAATGCCTATGTTACTAGGGTATTTTATCATACTTAAGAGGGCTTCATAGCATCTCCCTCAGCAGTTTGATTAAATGAAAGTATTAGTTTCTTCCTCTGGAAGGGAGAAAGCTGTGCAGTTTGGTTCTAGCTGTAGCCAACTGATGAAAAACTTATATAGAACTTAATGGAAAAATCCTGCAGATTTAAAAGGAAAATGTCATCTCTACCACACAACCCTCTGGGATGATTCAAAACCAGATGAGAAGAGACTAGCATAATTTCATACCTCTGTATTTTAGGAGCAATTTCTTAAAATCTGAATATTATCTTTTCTGTGAAATTTTTACCAGTATTGAGCCAAAAAGACCTATTTATAATACTTCTGGATTTAACACTTCCCAGATCAAGGTTGGAGGCAAGAGTGATGAAAGGTGAAAGCATATAGGGAATCTGTTGCAATGGTGTATTCCTCTGTTGTATCACAGACAAGAAGCATGATCATGCACAAAACATTTCTGGGGTGGAAGACGTGTCTCCTGAGCTCTCCCCACTCCCAGAAGCTGGGTGGAAGAAATGCCTTTACAACGTTGAGGGAGGTGGATGTGGTGGATTCTCTGTCACTAAAGTTGTTTAGGTCAAGACTTGCTCTACTCAAGCCGTACCTGTATGGTAGGTGAGACTGGATAAGATGGCCTCAGTGGTCCTTTTTTGGCCTTCGTGGTATAGGAAAATCCTGCAAACCATTTGCATAGAACAGTGTCAGCAGGTATGCTTTCATTTCTTAAGGCATTGTGTAAATTGTATAAAATCATATGCTGACTTACAAATGATGAAAGTATTAGGCCCGTCTTGTACCGTGCTGATACAATGGAGGAATTAATTTTAAAAAAGTAATTCTGGTAAGTAAGCTGAAAGAGCACTAGAAAGTGCCTGCTCTTTCAGACAGTGCAGGAAAGTCACTAATTGCTCTAAACTAACTTCACTGAAGTGCAGAGCAAGGGTACAGATAACACAAAAATGTATTAGTTGCTTTTGTTGCAATATAAAAGACTGTGGCAAGGGATTAGTTTTTTTCTGTTCAGCAAAGGAGGGGACTGTGTTTCTCACACACTCCACATCTCTTCTTTTGCTAAAGTTCAAAAATCTCAAGATACAACGATTTGGCAGTGTCAGCAGTGTAGTTTGACAACACACGGAGTGGCACAGCACTGCCCTACAGAATGGTGTCCCAACTCCCTTTCAAGGCTGCCACTTGTGAGCACAATGTACGCTGAGAACATTTTTATGGGAACATTCAGGCAAACAAACACAGATGGCTGCAATTGCCCTCCCCCCTCCCCTTCCCTGGTGGGTAATCAGCACTAGTATTGAATTACATAATTATTGGGGGTAATACTGTATTATCAGGTCAGGCGAGTTCTCTTCATGAGGGTTCACCTGGTAAGTACTGCATGGTGATAGATGAGTTTTGTGTTACTTCACATTACTTGGGACTGGCGCCAACCAAATCACCTCCTGACTTGTGTACCAGGTAGTCAGTCACACCCAGGCTATCTAAAGCTGTGCTTGCCTGGGCCAGTCTTCTATGAAAACAGCTGGGAATCATGCCATATCAGCCGTGTTCCCGCGAAACGGCAGATGAAAGCGGCTAGGAAAGTTCAGCCGCGCTTTGAGTACGCAGTGGTACTTCTGGCACTAGCAGGAAAAAAAGAGTGAGGGCCAGGAGGAGGCTGGGAGACAAGCAGGCGAGCCTGCAGAGCAGCCGTGGTCACAGCACAGCGGTTGGCTTTCAGCTGGGGCAGGGAAGGAATGTGGGATGGTTCCCACAGCATCTCCCAGCTTTAGAAACCTCTCCCCTTCCAGCACCGCATGCGCCGCGCTGGCTCCGAGGGCACGGTCGGATGTTTGCTTGAGAAACAGCTGTGGTGGTTTAACAAGTTACTGCTTGATCAGCTATTTGTTCCTGCTCCCCTCTGCTGAGCTGCAGTAACCGAATCCGTGGGCTCTTTCAGGCTGTTGCAGGGTGGAGGGAAACAGGCTTTGCTTCAAGTGTTTGCAGGTACAGGCAGCTGCCATGTCTGAGTCGTGGGGGCAGAGATAAAGAGTTAAGGGGCAGCGACTTTTTAAGCAGAGACAGCTGTCTCCTAAGCGAATGTCTGACTCTGCCATAAAAGACGCTCAACACCATTAAACATTGGGCTGTCAGCAATAATTACAGAATGTGTTCACACTGTTTAAAAAAACAAAAACTACAGAGAGGAAGAGAAGTGACATGAAAATTCAAATGTGAAGAAACTAAATAACTACACTTGGAAAAATAAAGTGTTGCTTATGTGACTAGAGAGTGTTGTTCCAAAAAACCACAACTTCGGAGCAAATTTTGCCAGTGAATCTTTCATGTAGAAGTGGAAGTGAAGAGAAAAAATGCTTGGCCCTTTTGCAGTTTTCCCCTTCCTTTCTCTCTCTTGGTCTTGAAAGTAGGAGATCGCTGCAGTTTTGTAATTCTGATAGTTTAATGTACATGAATGTTAAATATAGCCTCACCTGTCTACTTCAGTGCCCATATTAGAAATTGCAAGGTACAATCTGAACAGTGAAAGCTGGAGTCTGAAGTCCATCAGTGTATCTTGTAGTCAATGAGGGAACACCTGCCATAGAAGAGTCACACTTTAGAAGTGTTTTTATTACCTATGGTCATCCCAAATAATGTCTCCAAGGGCTCCCAGTTAAAATAAATGTGGGTTCTTGAGTGGTTTTTGCTAGGTATTTGCTTGCATTGCAAAGTCAGCTCTGAGTTTCTTCATCCTTGTCATTTTGCCCTGACTGTGTAACTCTGCATCAATGGGAAGGCATGATTGTAAAACCATAGGCACTTGCAGCGGACACAGGAGGGAGTGTAATGCTGCAAGTGTATACTGTTTAAATGATTAGGTTTAAAACTGCTTCTGTCTCTCCAAGGAGAGTTCTAATGCTCTACAGCATTCTAGTTCAGATAATAGTTAAAAAATCCCACACATACCCAAACGTGTGCAAAATATTATGGAAGGGGCTATTCATATCCTTTAGTTTGCTTGCTGAAGTAGAAGCACTTAGAAACACTTTTTGAGCATTGAGTTCTTGCATTTCTGTCAGCCTTTTGTGGAGCCATTTGGAATTGTCTGTGGCTGTGCATTGTGCCCAGCACCCTGGTTTTGGCACCTCTGTCACTGGCTGACACGTTCCAGCTGGTTTTTAACACATTCACATGCACTTCAAGCAGACAACAGATACTCACTTCGGCTGCACTGTGCCAGGTGCCAGCACCAGGTATCCACTCTCTCTGTACAGAACACACCTGGAGCAGAGCAGCCATGCATTGGCAGGACTGACAGTGCAAGCTGTTACAAATGCTTCTGGCATTAAACCCTACGTGGGTACCCGCCTATGCCTGCCAGTGCCCTGCAGCCTCCCATCGTATCTTGCAAATAGTGTGCAGACTCTCTGAAGACTCTCTCAGAAGGACTCTTGGCTTCCCCTATGCACAGCATCAAGGATTTGGGAACAATTTCTTACTGCTCTTTGGAGCAGGATGTCTTCACCGGGAAATACGACTGATGGCTTCATGCAAATAGTCTAGAAAGTGGTAAATCAGTTCACTAACCCATTTACAAAATTAATATATTACACAGGGAGCTGAACAAAACTTGGCAGCTCTGCCTATATCCTCTTTGCAACTGAGAAACCACTGAGCCACAGAGAACCTTCACTCTTCCCTTAGTGGGATACAATAGCCATGGTCCTCACCAGAATTTGCAGCGCAAGCCTTGCTTAGTAAGTTAGCACTTGTGAATTTTTGTACATAGGATGTCCAGATGCAGGAAGATTTTTCTTTATGGAACTGGAGCATCATGTAGAAGTAGGTTGATCTTCCTGATCCCTTAATAACACAGGTCCTGGAACCCAGGGTTATGTAGGGTCAGTCCTCCTGGGAGTTCCAGCCAGAACAGAGAGGTACAAGAGGTAAAATCTGTTATTAATTCTCAGGTATTTGATTTGCTTTCTTCTGTGTTAATGCCTAAGGAAGACCCGTGTTTTGCAAATGCCATCATCATTTTTTGTGCAGAGTGGCTGGTTAAAATGTGGGCCTGGAAAAGCACAATACCCCTTTAGTGCTTGGTAGGCTCCTCTGCTAGCACTGATGATAAAGGATATGGCTTTCCTGCTGACTTCAGCGACAAGTAGGGCTGGTGGAACAGTTTTCCCTGGCTGGGCTTTAGTCATATGCATTTCCACGTGTGGCAGGGTTAAAAGATTCATCACCCTTCCTGACTCTGCTTCACCCCGGTGTTTGAAAGCAATGGTGGGGGACAGCGAGGGAAAAAGGAAGACATTAATATGCAACGAGAAGCTGAAACCAAAAGGCCAGTCCGTGCTGCATGTTCCCACTTCTCGGCAACTGTGAGTCACACACGTTAAACGCATTTGTGCGCCGGTTGTGTGAGTTGTCCCTAGAATGCTTCAAACTTTTTATAGCTGCTCCCACTTGCTGCAGTGTCACCTGCTGGTGAGATCAAAGCACTCAATAGCACGCTCCCCCGCTCCATGTTCAACAAAGTCACCGGAGCCCTTGAAAACTCCTACAGATGTTTCCTCTCTGAAGACAAAAGGATATTTTTCTCCCCTCCCTTCCTCCTTCACACCAAAGAACAAATCCTATGCTTGGCTGAGTTTGTACCACCTCAGATTAATTGGCACTAATGCAAATGTTCGTGGCTGTGTGTGGGATGTTGCTGAGAGCATAATGGTTGTCGTATTTGCTTGCATGTGGTTACTCCACTTCAGCTGTGTAATTCATTGCTTTATAAAGTGCCTTACAATGTGCTACAGCACAGGAAGCTAATCATATGCCGTGGCAGACAATACAGCAGAGATTCAGAGTTACTGCAGGTCTCCTAAGGCCCATGCCCTGAAGTCCCCAGTCCTTTTTCATCAGAAGTCCCTCTCGAGTGAGTGTCTATTTTGCCACCTGGAACAAACTCTTAGAACTGCCAGAATGTCTGGGGCTTTTCTGCTGGCTCCTCATGGGATTCCCTTTCATTCCTTTTCAGTCTAATTCCTCTTCCCTTCACTCCCACCCTGAGTTTCTCTCCCTCTTTTTAGGCATCTTATTGGCAGTGTACTCCAGGCATAGCAGTATGAAGGTTGTACAGAGTTTCCATTCTAAGGGGGTTATTTTGAGTTGCTTATGTTTCTGGCTGCAATTTTAAGCATTTGATATCAAGCCCAGAAGCAATTTTTTAATTGGAAAGTGTAAGCTGAGATAGGTACAAGAACAAAGATCTCTTAAAAAACAATACTTCCAACTGTGTAATTTTAACAGTTCTCATAGATGTGGGGATGGATTGGTGTTTGGTTCTGCAGTATCTTTTGCCTCTTCTTGTGGCCTTGAGTGTTACGGGCTGGTAGTCACAGGGTGTTTTTTTGTGAATGCAGACTCTGCTCTCCAGGTGCCAAGCTATGCTGGTACCATGCTCTCATTTCTAGCTTGGGAAATCTCTCTCTCTCTCTCTCTCTCTCTCTTTCTCTCTCTCTCTCTCTCGCTTCTTGACCAATAAGGCATGGATGAAGAAAGGTGAGCTCATCTGCTAGACAGTGACAATCGAAAAGCCAGCATGGAAGGAAGCAGTGAAAAAAAGCCCAGCTTTGCCTTGGTCTAGTTTGCTGGCCTAGCAGAAGCTGAACCATGTAGAAGTTCATAATTTAATTTATTTTCTAAAAATGCACAAAATTCTATTAGAAACCCTACATGACAAGACTATCAAATTGCAAACACTCAAAGGCTAAGGAAATGACAAAATTGAGCTTGCCTACCCAGCCTTAATTCTGTTTCCTCGCTTGTATAGTTACAATAAAGTTTAATTAGATTGTCGCATATTATTTTGGGGAGCTGCTGGAGCTGGTCTCCCGCCTCATTCATTTTGCATGCTAATGCACTGCAAGGCAGCTTTTCTTGAAACACTGAGGGCCAGGGTTTCTCACTTACTGCAGGGGCTGTATGATGTGTCATAAATAAGATTGGTGTTCATAGAAGGCAGGAGCTGTGAATGTAGAATGATAATGAAGAGTTTGGATAGTGACAGAGTAACCACTTACTCCTTCACCCTGCCAGCCATCCACTGCTATTCCAGTCCCTCCAGTCCACAGCTGAGGACACCAAACTGATACTCCTGTACTGGCCGCCTCCCCAGCAATCTTCCATATTACCATGCTCCAGTTTCCTGGGAACCATTCAGGAGAAGATGTCAGGATGTTATGTGCCCTAATTCAGAGACCAATCCTGAGGGACATACTGACCCTCTTATATGTCCTGTGGTAAATTATTGCTGTGGGAATGACAACGGCTCCACATCTCACTGGGTCTCTTGCCTTAAAAATCAGAATCTTGCTGTGTGGTTATTCACAGAGAAGTTTCTTCATAGATAAACACTCTAAGGACAAATTCTCTTTTCATTCTCAGGCAGTGGTAAATGTGAAAATCAGTTTCATGCAATAGAGTTAATTCATATTCTGGCAATTATTACTGTTCCCAACAAATGAAAGGTTTGTGGCCATTTATTTGAGGGGTCAGCTATCAGTCTTCCCTGTTTGTGTTTAAGGGTGGCCATTCCACTTCTGATAAAGATTGTGTACTTCCCCCTAGATGTTTTTTTCTGTTTTTTTTTCTGATGGGTTGTAAGTGCTGGAGTGAGTTTTTCTTTTAGCTGCAAATGCTGCTCTTTGAAATTGAAGTGCATGACAGTAGAACTTAAGTGTAATAACAAAAGGCAGTCTCTGCTCCTGTAATTTCACTTGCTTCTTTCCCATGTTCTTCTGCAACTGTAGCAAAATGCTGAATAGCTTTAGTATTTCATCTTCAGAGAGCTAGGAAATACAGCCAAGGACGCTGAGCCACACTGAAATGAGAAAGGGCTCCCAGAGCACTGAGAAATGTTCCAGTTCTTTTAGGTTCAACCAACCCTTTTCTGTTTGTTGCTTCAACTTATGTAAATTATTAGAGTTCAAGTAGATTTAATATTTATCATCCAAGACAGAAAGGGTCAGCCCTCCTTTCTTCTACATTCCCTCTACTGGAAAAGTGTAATTTCAGGAAAATGTCAGCGTTTGTGATTTAAATACATTTCAGCAAGAAGACTTGCAAATTTTTATTTCTACTGTCCCTCCCCCAAAAGTGTCTCTAATTTTTTCTCTCTAAAATAGTAGAATCTAAGAAGTAAAGCAAGATGACTACAGTTGCTACATAACAAGGCTTAAAATATGTTTCCTTTTTTAAAGCTCTTAAGGTTCTTCAGAGTCTTTGGACAAATTGCTGAATAAGGTACATCATGTTAGTGATGGTGACCTGTGAGTGTCCGGCAGGATCCCGCCATGAGATCTCCTTTTTAAGATGAGATCTCTAGACGANGTCTCTTGCCTTAAAAATCAGAATCTTGCTGTGTGGTTATTCACAGAGAAGTTTCTTCATAGATAAACACTCTAAGGACAAATTCTCTTTTCATTCTCAGGCAGTGGTAAATGTGAAAATCAGTTTCATGCAATAGAGTTAATTCATATTCTGGCAATTATTACTGTTCCCAACAAATGAAAGGTTTGTGGCCATTTATTTGAGGGGTCAGCTATCAGTCTTCCCTGTTTGTGTTTAAGGGTGGCCATTCCACTTCTGATAAAGACTGTGTACTTCCCCCTAGATGTTTTTTTCTGTTTTTTTCTGATGGGTTGTAAGTGCTGGAGTGAGTTTTTCTTTTAGCTGCAAATGCTGCTCTTTGAAATTGAAGTGCATGACAGTAGAACTTAAGTGTAATAACAAAAGGCAGTCTCTGCTCCTGTAATTTCACTTGCTTCTTTCCCATGTTCTTCTGCAACTGTAGCAAAATGCTGAATAGCTTTAGTATTTCATCTTCAGAGAGCTAGGAAATACAGCCAAGGACGCTGAGCCACACTGAAATGAGAAAGGGCTCCCAGAGCACTGAGAAATGTTCCAGTTCTTTTAGGTTCAACCAACCCTTTTCTGTTTGTTGCTTCAACTTATGTAAATTATTAGAGTTCAAGTAGATTTAATATTTATCATCCAAGACAGAAAGGGTCAGCCCTCCTTTCTTCTACATTCCCTCTACTGGAAAAGTGTAATTTCAGGAAAATGTCAGCGTTTGTGATTTAAATACATTTCAGCAAGAAGACTTGCAAATTGTTATTTCTACTGTCCCTCCCCCAAAAGTGTCTCTAATTTTTTCTCTCTAAAATAGTAGAATCTAAGAAGTAAAGCAAGATGACTACAGTTGCTACATAACAAGGCTTAAAATATGTTTCCTTTTTTAAAGCTCTTAAGGTTCTTCAGAGTCTTTGGACAAATTGCTGAATAAGGTACATCATGTTAGTGATGGTGACCTGTGAGTGTCCGGCAGGATCCCGCCATGAGATCTCCTTTTTAAGATGAGATCTCTAGACGAAATTATTTCCTTGTTCATTATTATTTGGAGATGTCACCATTTGCACCGAAAGGATGTGTACACCCCATTGTGCCACACATTGAGCATCATGAATTCCTATGATCTCTCCTTATTTCAGAAATAAATAAGAACAATTAGGAACTTGTAAAGCTAGGTGTGATGTCAATAAAAGAGCCAATCTTAACCCATGACCTTGATTTACTTCCAGAAAACCAAATCTTATACTGTTCTGGGACATGATGGATTGTCATGCTAACATTTTCTGGTAGCAACATCAGTTCCTACAGAATACAGGCTTTCATTAGAGAACTACCCCATGCAGTTACAGATATCGCAGTCTTCACAGAGCAGGTACAGCACTACTCTACCAGTTGTCAATTAGTGTTTTAAAAATTCTATGCTATTCCACCGATTTTTCAGGCCTCATCTCTTCAGAATCATCAGGCACTTGATTTCCCTGAGCTCCATGCATCAGGGTTTTAGAACACGTAGGATGTTCTGGATATCCATGCATCCATCCACAGCTTTTTCATGACATCCTTCAGCTGCTTTCACATGCTTTTGTTGTGCAGGCTTTGTCCTGCTGTTCATTCCTCTTAGTCCTGGCATCATGGAGGACTGCAGGACCTTTTCTGACCACCTTTCCTCATTCTTCCTTTCTCATGGGTTAGTCCCAGACTGACAGGTCCTCTAGGGCTCTTCATTTACACTCACTCTAGGGCAGAGCAGAAATTCATCCTTCAGTACCTAAAGGAGGGGGCTACAAGAGAGCTGACTAGATTCTTTTTAAAAGGGCATGTAGTGATATGACAAGGGGGAGTGACTTTAAACTGAAAGAGGGCAGGTTTAGATTAGATGTTAGGAAGAAATTCTTTACTGTGGAGTCCGTGAGGCACTGGAACAGGTTGTTGAAAGTTGTGGATGCCCCACATCCACAACTGAAGTGTTCAAGGCCTGGCTGGAGGGGGCTTTGAGCAACCTGATCTAGTGGGTGGCACGTTTTTGTCATGTTCACTGTATTTCACTCCTTTGAGATGTGAGGCATAACCTGTAGTCTGTCCCCTCATGCTGGGCCTTGCAGGCAGCTACTGGAGAGTGAAAGGGTCTTCAAGAACATTTGGCGTGAGGAAAGGGGTTGTCACAAAAGAAGGGACTCCAATGGTAAACAGAGTGATAGACTAATCTTGCAGATGGTCATGCTAGATGTTCTAACAGTTATGACCTAACACTGTGGCCTTCTCACCCATTGGATGATTTGATAAGCAAGAGGATTTGTGGAATGTTGTGCATGGGGAGAGAAGAAATCTCAGATGTCTGTAGAAGCCAAAGTCACTCTGCATCAATTTGACTCTTCTAAAAAGATGGTGGTAGGCAGGAAAATTTCACATTTCTTCCTTGCATTCACTTCCTTAAAACAACACATTAGGGCCTTATTAAAAAAANTAAAAAAAACCATTGCGCTCTAAATAAAAAAAAAAAAAAAAAAAAAGAGTGTTCCAAAATCTATTAGGTCCCTCACTGTTTTTTGTTTTCTGAAGATTTCTGTATGTTCATTTTGCTTGAACACTTCAGCTGCTCTCAGCCATTTCACTCTCAGTTTGGAGCCCCTCTGCTTCTCCCAGAAAGGTCCATTGCTGTCGTGTTTGTGTTTCCAGGTCTGCAGAGGAAGCCATTACCTTAAAATACAAAGAAAGCAGATGTTTTCTTCTGCTAGACCTCATACTGTAAGGAAACTCCAGAGAATGCAAAGAAATAAATATGACTGTACGTGTGCATTTGTCCGTCTGTGATCAGTCCCAGCTTGCTGAGGGAAGGCTGTGCGTGAGGGAGCACTGGCTGCACTCAGTGCCACAGCTGGGCTGGCCAACTCGTGCCTGCAGGGGCAGCACAAGGGAAAGAATTAAAATCAATTGCAGGCAACGTCTTATACTTTCTTTTTAACCCGCTGCAGCTGGGGAAGCTGGGGAAGGGAGCCAGTGAGTGGAATGAGGAGATGCACATGGACAACTGCAGGGTGCAGGAGGGAACAATGTTTGGGAAGGAGAGGCTTTAGTTAAGGGCTGAGGAAAGCAGCAAAGGGTTATAGGTTTAATCCTGGTTGGAGTCAGAGATTGAGAACACTGGTGTCATGATCAATGGAGAAGAGCAGTCTTCTGTCTGTTCCTAAGAGTTGTTTGGAGAAAGTGAAGGAGATGCAGAGAGGCAGAGCATGATGAGGAGGAGGCACTGGTAACAGGGGAGGAGCTGGGAAAGACATGGTGCTTTGAGGCAGCCAAAGATGAGCTGTTCTGCAAGCTGGCTGCTCTAGTAAAGTGCGACAGAGGGAAGAGTTGTCAGCAGTTGATGTACGTGGCTTATTCAAAAGCTTGATTGTGCTCTTCATTTTGTTTATCAGTACAAGTGGTCCAAAGCACTGCTTTCTTAAGATTGCACTCATTTGAGCTGTAAGAAAAGAAAGAATAAAACCAGTCATATGAAGACTTTGAATTGCAATGCATCTATCCAATGGCTAAAAAAATTGGATTGCAAATTATATAGCAATGAATTTATGAAGAGTGTGCAGTTTGTGATTACAAAAGGGCAGTTCCCCTTTCTCCCCTTTCCTTCACATTTTCCCCTTAAAATCATGTATGTGATCGTTATGGATATCTGTTTAACAAAGGGTAATCCTTTGCTTATTACTAGCTGGGGAGTATGGCCATTACACCTGAGGAGCCATTAGGTGTGTACTGTTCTTGTAGCAGCAAATGCAATATGTTACTGTGGCTGCAAATTAACTGGTATCACCAAACACTTTACACGTTTCCTTGTTGGGCATCAGTGTCCTCCAGGGCCAAGTAATATTTCTACTAAACTGTGTATGCAGGGCTGGGTAGACAGTGGAAGTTTGCACAGCTTGTGTAGTGGTTAAAAACCACCCCCCACTCAAAATACAATCTGAGTTGAATTCACTCATTAGATGATGTGTGTGAGCACAGACACTAAAAGTCCTGTAGGTTAGGCGTTACACATATCTGACCTGAGCAGTTAGCCAAAGTTCAGGGTACTGCTGCTCTTTTGCTAGAAGAGATGGATGAGGCAATCAGGTGGTCTGAATGAAATCTTGTATTATGACAAAGAATGCATGAGGAACGGCTCCCTTGAACCCATGGGGAATCTGACAGAAGATAATCTCTTTACACACAGGGTCAGGTCTCTCTGCCCCAGCCCCTGCTCATTCAGATACTTATTCTTCCCCGTTTTGCCGCAATAGTGACAAGGTCTTTTTTTTTCTTCTTCCTCAGTTTTTCTGGTCTTGCTGTTTCTGTCACGCACAAACCCTCACAACATAATTGCCTGTGAAACCTCTCTGTCCACATGTGTCTTTGTTTTGGGAGATGGCACGTAGTTATGTTTGGGGTGGAGATCATTATTGTTTCAAACATCTGGCTTCATAAAGAACCTTAATGGCTTCTCTGAATTTATTCTGAATGAAAGGATGAAGGGTTACGCCCACCATCTTCCACTAGCTTTTACCCAGCTTGTAGCAAAAAAATGGCTGGAAGCCACATAACCTGTCAGGCTGCTTATTAAAGATGTCAGGAAAGGACTATTAAACCTCCCTACTCGGAGGGGGATGTGTGCTGAGTGACCTATAGAGCAACTTGTGTTGTAGTGTTGGAAAGGCAAAGTGCAAGAAATTTCTTGTCTTTCAAAAAGGAGCAGACTGCTTAGATGGAGGAGCAAAGAGACTTTTCCCTCAAGGCAATGGCAAGGATTGCCCTGAAAGGGATGTGTTGCTGTGACCTTGACTGCACCCCTTCCTGACAGCCGGCTGTGGGCACAGGGCTTGTAGGAAGTGGTCAGCACCATTCCTCCAGATCCACAGAAGTTTCAGGCAGGATCATAGCTCATGGCAGCTTGACCTCTCCCTGTGCACCATGGGGTCACGTGTAAATCAAATCCTTTGCCCTGACAGGTGATGACTTTGTGTGGTGTGAATCAATATATGTCCTGGAAGAGCAACTTTGAAATACATATCTCTTTAATGTGTGTGCAGATGGGAAATTATATAATGTAAATGCTAATTTACACACATTGGAGACACAACTGAGTAGTTAGTTCATCCCCCGACACCAGAGGAGAGTCCTGGATAGAAAGTGCATGAGCCATTAAAAAGGCATAACACTTAACCTTAGCTGGTGATGCATGTGAGAATGACACCATTACTGCTTCGGTGGTGGTGGAAGAACAAGATGTTCAGTGGTGCTTCTGAAGGTTTGTGATACAGTGCTAACAGCGTGTGAGTGTCAAGGACCTTGCACCTCAGCCATGGGAGCCCTTTTACTGGTTGGAAGTTAAAGAATAGAAAATATAGGAAAGCTGCTGTAAGAATAGTTGATTAAACTGTGATAAAAGATGATCTGTTTGTGGGCTGCCATAGCCCTGCTTCTTATTTCCTTTTGAGGCAGTGACATGCTCCCCTGCAGAGCCTTAATTTCTGGTTGTTTGTATGGAGAGTCTTAGTGGTTTCTGGCAAGTTGTTACTTCCTAAGTGAGACTGAGCCAGTGGAAGAGAGCCGCTCAGCTACATGGTATAGAAATGCATTATACATGACATTGTACAGCAGGGTTCCTGATGGGAAACAAACAGAAGAAGTGGTGCTCCATTAATAGGAAAAATGTGTAACAATATAGTTTTATAGGGCCCATCATCCCTGGGTCTTACAGAATACTGTAGAGAGAGGTATTAGGTAAGATTAGATAATATGATGCAAGGGTTATGGCCATTTCACAAACAAAGGGTTCTCTGAAGAGTTAAGGCACTGTTTTCAAAAGCCTTTCTCTGTGCTCAGTGTAATATGTTCTTTAATCTTAATGGTGTGTTATCTGGATAGGACTGGAAAATAAGTATGTGTGAAAATAGAATATTGTCCAGACTATCAACCAAGAACATCAGCAACATGGGGTGCTATGGGGTTTGCCATTGGCATTGTGTACCCAACCCTCTTTTTCTGTAAAAACTAAAATTTACTCCTCTACAGCTACTGTTGAAGGCATGGAACTTGAATTGACCAGTCTCGAAAAATCAGGCTGAAGTGACAATAAATTTAGTCCCCAAATGTGGCAAATTTGAGGTAAAAAAAATTCTAGCATAAATGATGCCTTTTTCACTTCAAGGTGATTACACCACAGTCAAAGAGAATATAGCAGTTTTAGCCTCTTCTCACTGCTGCCCTGAATGTAAATAAGGCATCACCAAGAGAGACACTGCTTTTGATTTTATCAAATCACTTGATATAAACATTGATCCAACCATGGCTGAACATATAACATCCTCCCTCAGACATTTTCCTGTGATGTGGAGTTACTGGCTGTGTTGTAATCCAGAAGTGAGCCATTCACTTATGAATATGTGAGTGTTCATGTGTGTCCATGAGCATTAAGCTCTCTGTGCATCAGGCTTATGAACCTAGTGGTCTTCTCAAAAGAATTACCTCATCAGATAGAGCAAATTGAAAAAGCACCCTCAGCTTTGCAATAATTGCTGTGAACATTAGTTTTCCTATTTAAATTAATCTTCGATTGTGTTTTATTTTGTCCATAGTACAACAGAGACAAATTCTGCAATTAAGCCAGAATAGTTCATTACAGATGACACTAATAATTGAACAGAGACATTGGAAAATACCTCTTCTCCTTTACAGCAAGTGTGCATGATTGTAAGAAGGTTATACTGGATATAAAAAGTCACATTACAGTAAAGGAAGTGCATGAATCCATAATCTGGATGATGGGAAAATGTTGCTGGCAGGAACAAAAGGCGTTTTACAGTCCCGAAGTCTAATGAGTGATGAAAAAGAATAGAAACTAAAAAAGAAGCTTGTAAACCTATGACAGTGCTATAGGTTTGGCTGAGATATTAGGCCAAGAGTTACAGGGACATTTAATCTTATGTCTGAGTCCCCAAAAAGCTGAGGAATATTTGTTAGTGCTCTTATATCTAGACTTCACCTCAGTATTTCTTTCCGAGCCCATTCCTGGCAATTAATATCTGAGAGAGGGACCACATTAATTTTGCAATCCAGAAGTATGTGGTACCTTTGTTCTAATACACATAACTTCCATACAGCTGAAAAGACATGAGAGACAGAGAGACTACCATAGGGAAGGGAGACAGAGTATTTTTGTGGTCAAGTGTTAAAATACCTTTCCCACTAAAGCTAATATTCAACATTTAGGCCACATTCACATGAAGAAATAAATAGTAGAGTCCTTTCCGCGTTTTAAAATTGCCATTTCTCTTGCTCTGTCCTTCTATGAACTTTCAGAAATTATCCCACTAATACCCCAGTAAGAAGAAGGAAAAGTAAGCTATGTATTTTGCTCAAAGTTTGAAGCACCCACATTACAAAAAACCACCAAAACCCAAACCCAAAACCCAAACCAAAACAAAAACCCCACCCACCCAACCAAAAAAAAAAAAAAAAAGGCAGGAAGGGATTATATCAGCAAAAATGCCATTATGGGTAACATTTTCTCAAGTGCCCAGCTGGGTTGCCAGAAGCCCAGTAACAGCTCCCCTGCTTTTGAAGGTGTGATGTTTTGCATCAGTCTGTCCTCAAGGTATTCCACTGATGGGAGCTGCAGCTGCACAGCCAAATGAAGGCCTGCGTAATTTATTTCTTTCCTCCTAATGACAGCTGCAACCCCAAATTTACCCACAATTACTTTTTTCCCCCTAAGCCACAGAGCTTTTTAATGCACTGCTGTGCAAATACTTTCAGTGGAAATGTCAGGGATTTGGAAGCAATTTTGACCTTGGCCACCATTTTGGGGGATATGGGCAAGCTACTTCCCTTGCGTTTGTGCAGCTCTCATTAAGGGGCATTGCAGTTATTTGCTTCTCAAAGATGTAAGGAGGTGTAACTTGTGTATACCTGGGTAAGTATTTGGAGAGAAAAGGTTTCATGTAAATGCAATTTAAAAAATATTATTATATTGACTTCTAGAACAACTGAAATATGGTGAATTTGGTATAAACTAAAATGAAAAATTAGGGCAGTAATTCACCACTATGGCTTTCTGCTGGTTCAGTATTTAGTGGAGAGAAGACTCAGGCATCTTACTATTGTGGACTGGAATTTTAAACAGATTTCAAAAGAAACTCTGTCAGTAGAAACTTCTGATCTGCTTCATACATTTACCCTTGTGTACAACTAATTGCAGATTTTGGAATTCCTTTTCCTGACCCAGAGTTTTGCAATGGCAGATCTCAAAGTGCTACACAAAGTTCGTGGCTCTTGTTCTGCAGATCAAGCAACATCTTGGCTTTAAATGCAGAATCATTTGGGAATTCAGGGAGTGATGGCTGGGGAGAGAGCTCCTGATTCCCAAATCCCAGAGGACCTCTACCCAAGAGACTGTTTTGCCCCTCTGAACAGGAATTTGAAGAACTCCCCAATTAGCATTTGCCTGAGCCCTGCTTCTTGCTCCTTTTCTACTTTCTTACAAGTGTTAATTTTGCTAACATTGTTCAATGATATCTTAAAAATATCTTCAGCACTGGAGGCATTTTTCCCTTCACTGTTTTGTTGTCTTTTTCAAGCACTTGCAATGAGTCCTTTTCTTCCTGAGATAACAGCCTTACTGAGGTCTAATAGTTCAATTCCTAAATATTACATCCCTTTTAAAAAACACACCAAAAAGAATATGAAATGCCACATATAAAACAATATTTTGGACTATAAAGAAGCTTGCTTGGATTAGTATTCCATAATAACATGATTATTTCTCTCAAAATCAGTGCTACTTATGTTGTTTCCTGTTTGAAATATCCTGCTTTGCATTTTTTTAAATTTATGAAATAATTGGTTTTGCACAGCAATCTACAGCACAAGTATTCAGAGACCCTTGTGCATTTCTGCCTGATCTGCTACATTTCCTCTATCCAAAAGAAAAAGACCTTGGATGTTTTAGATACGGCACTCAGCATCCTTCAAAAGACAAAAATTAGCTCTGATGTGATATAACTAAAATGCTGATGGTTCAGTTTTTAGCTTTTCAGGGTTGATGATAGGTGAAATAAACCAGTTACACGACTGGAGCTTTTTTCAGGAACACATTTAAGCACATGCTTAAATTTGGGCATAGATGTAAGGTCTGAGATTTTTAGTATTTTCCTAAATTAGATCTTTGTTTTCTTGGGGGTGTATACACAAGAGATATCCCTCAGCAATATGGGTATTTCTCCAAGCACTGTCAGGGCAAAGGGAATGTGAGTCTAAAGTTTAGGGGGAGGGTCTCTCAATTCCAATTTCTTGAGGTTTTGCCTTAAGCATAACTTTGCTTCAGAAGGTTGAATCCTCTTCACTCTGGCTTTCTCTTGTTTGATTTGGAAGATGTAGCTATGTATTTCCTTAAGTCCTGATTAATGTGGAGAAACATTCTTTTCATGCTCGTAAAAAACAGACGCATCCCAGCCAGGCCCAGAACATATGTGACTGGTTCCATCCTCTTTACAACATATTGCCGTGTGAAATAAGGAACATGCGACAATCATCACTTTCCAGTCTCTGGACTGCGATGCCAGATAGAAGGCACCCATCCATTTTTTTTCCCCTCATCCTTTTTTTAGTCCTCACTCTCCAATACTGATTAAATTTGAATAGCCATTTTATTGCCAATTCTGTTAGCTACAATCATGCCTTATTATTCTATTAAATGAAGTTAAATGGAAGTAGGAGAATCAGGCCCTTTGCTTGCCAGTTGCTGGCTTGCAGGTTGAAAATGTTCACCATTCCCTTTCTTCTATTGTTGTTAATAAATAAGACGTGCATTTCTTTCATTTAATTCATTTCTGATCTTGAGGTTTGATGGTGTTGACATTCTAAGAATCCAGAATGAATTAGTCATTTTGTGGTGCCAAAGCTTAGTATGCATAGGAGAGTGCTACTAGTGATGTGAAAATAAGAAAACCACAACAAACCAGGAAGCAAAATTTTTGCGTTTTTTTTTTTAAATTATTTTTTTATTGTTGTTGTTTTAGTATAAGGTGGTATATTGACTGTAAGCGATCATATCCCTGGGTGCACAGAAGAATGGACTCAGGTGTTCTCACATGAAAGCATCTCTCTGGAAAAATTCACACTTCTTCTGTTTAGTATTGCTTTTCCTGTTTCTCTTTGTTCAATCAGAGCCACATTTTAAAAAGCTTTGGACACGCAGCTGGATGTACATAAAAACCACACTTGATTTGCGTCTGTAATTTACCTTTGTAAATCATATTGTTACTTGAACATTTAGTTGTTCAATTTACATATGCACAAATAGAGCTCTGGTTCTGTACCTCTAAAATAAACAGGAGCTTTGCTGTTAAATTTGGGGAGTATCAGATAAAATCCTGTATGTACAGATTAGTCATCCAGATTCTCGTGTTTTTCATGTCCAGTGATCTTGAAAATACAGACTCAATTTGGACACATTGGGCAGCTGGATGCATTATCCAGTATTTGTCCCTGAGCAAGCAGTCATTCTCTTACTCCAGGAGAAAGTGTCTAAATCTGGCTCAATGACAAAAAAAGAAAGAAAGAAATCTTTCCCTTTCTTCTCTTGGTTCAAACCAAGAATGAGTGAATCAATTTAGTAAGCACACAAAACACATTGAAACTTGAGAGAATTTAGGTTTGCATTATAGGTATAGGATGTGACTTTGAAGAGTCTATTCTTTATTTCCCTCTCTTTCTTCCTGATTTATTTACTGACTCCCAGGCAGACTTGTTTGCCATGTGGTGCAAATTGAATTGAAACTGCTGAATTTCTCTAACTGCTTAGGGTACCTACTGTCAGAAAATCTGCACAAGTTTTAGAATTAGCAGACACACAAAATGTTTATCTCGCTTGTTAGCTTGGTAAAAGCCCACTGACTTTCTGAAATCACAGCAGCGAGCTGTAAATGATGTGTGAAATGAAAAGGCTTTGCTCACCCAGCGAAGACAGAGCAAACATTGAGGAAGCTGTGCCATTGGACTGGGCTTGGTGGAAAGGAGGGAAACAGCTGTGATACAAGAAGAATTAAGCCCAGAATATACCAGCAAAGAAAGAAAATAAATCAAGTTTGATGTAATTTTCCTATGCAGGTTTTTTTTTTTCTTTTCTGTCTTGCTCTGTTTCTTTTTCATACAGAGACTGCAAAGCTGAGTGGTTCTGGTTTGTGTGACTTGCATGAAGTTTTAAATTTGAAGTGATCATTGATTTGTGCATTATGTTCCAGTATGTTCTGCTGCATCAGGCACTCTGTTTTGTTTCTGTCCACGTCTACGTGTTTTACTGGGAAACAGCTTTAGCAGGGAGTCTGTGATAGAAAACTGACTTGGAAAATGAGTGCCTGTTCAAGGGCAGAATCATCTGTCTTTACTGCCTTCACCCTTCTGATGATCTGGGAAGGAAAGGGAAGCACATGGGGGTTAGAAAATTGAATGACACACTTAGAGGTTAGATAGAGGCATAGATTTTAAGGAGTTTACCCTTGCAGAGGAATCAGATGCTGAATCTGTTCTGGCTATCACCATGCTAATGGGAAAAGAAGGAGAAAGGGATAAGTTGAGAACCATAGGATCTCCTCACCAGTGGGTGCTAGTGGGTGCCAGCAGGGATCACACATCTCTGGCTATCCCGAAGTTTACTCTGTTTCCATACCATCTGCCATCCCTACCCCCCATACTTGTTGGCTTAACCCCATTAAACACATGGCTCTGTGCATGCTGGAATGAGTAGACACAGACCATTATGTGACTGCTCTGTTTGAACACTGAATCAGGGGAATATGAATATATAACTTGAGTGGTAGCTGGGGATTGATGTCATGCAAGCATGCTAACACAGCTTCTGGATGGGATCTAGCTTGCACTGTCCAGATCCAAGTGTGAGGAGAGCAGGTGTGTGGTTGTCTACCCATGTAAATCTACTTTAAATACCTCTTTTCCAGGCAGTAATAGATTTAAACCCCATTGTGCAAAGATGCTAAATAGCTATCCCTGTCCCAGGATCGAGGCTTTGAATTAGAGCTTTTTGTTATAACAACTTGTATTTCCAAAAAGCCAAGATGCTCTGTTGCAACAGTTCCTAACAGTACAGTTTACAATTTTTTTTTGCTGTATTTTGGCTTGTTACTGTAAAATACTGTGACAGATGGAGCATCATCTGTCAACAATTCCTATCTGACACAGAGTAGAAATTATTGCTGTGATGAAATTATAGATCTTGTATCTTTACATTTAGGAGCAAGGAGGATCTTATACTCAACTGAATAAAATCAAAAGCAGTTTAGTTTAGAATCCAAGAGGGATTTTACTCTAGGAAGACCCTTAGTGACTGGAGGTGGAAAAGATTTTAGTCTTGGCAGACACAGCTACATAAAAGCTAATTTCTCATAGCTGTTTTATTGCTTTCTATGGTATGTCAACACTAGTATGGAACACTAGTATGGATTTATCCATGAATCTTTTGTATGTTTTTCAGGCAAATAAGAACTAAGGAAAATCCAGATTTTTTTGTGAGTGTGTGTTTAGTGCGTTCTCTTTGCTGGAAGCCAACGCACTTCTCTGTTTAAGATCTGAGAGCAAGGGCAGAGCTTGACTTGCCAGGTTTGCAGTCAGGAGAGCCATGGGAGACAAAAGCATTGTGAAAAACAGTTAGCAAAAAAGATTTGGTTTTCCGAGAGTTTGCTGGCACAGATACAGATGTGGCACTAATGTGGCCTAATGTGGCAGTAATTATAGTGTTAATGCCATCTTATTAGTTCTTAAACCCAGGATGCCTTCTCGTTTTAATGACCAGTGGCTTTTATCCCTGGTTTGCTACATCATTTGCTAATACTCTTGCTATAAGTAGTTATGCTGGAGAAACAAGGAAGGGCTAAGCTGAAATGATAAGAAGGAAAGAAATGTGAGGATGTGGCTCCTACCAGTGACGGTCCTTGTGCCTAAATGTACCTCCTTAGATTGACCCTAATACTGGACAGGAAAGCTCATCTGAGTGCAAGTGAATGCAGCCAATGTCATACAGCAGGTAAAATGTCTTGTTGGTACTATCCTGAAATTGTTAGGAAGGTGAGTGGGAAGTCTGTTTGCCATGTTTTTTTTCTCCATTAAAGCTTCTCTGCCTAGTACTTGTAATAAGTGACAATTCTTATCCCTTCAGCAAATAGTGGTGGGTTTGGTGCTTCACGGGATTATCCCCAAAGTAAATATGCCGCCTGAACATCTTCAACCTCTAGCTAAAGCACCTGCAAACCTTGATCTGAAAATTTTGGCATCATGGATTTCTTAGGGCATTTCTTAATATGGCTTTTTGCTGTGTCAGAAATACAAATAAATAGTTCATTTTTCTCTGCTTCTTGTCTAAACTAGAAGGACACAGGGTTTTTACTTTGTCCTGGAAAACAGTCCAGCCACATTTGTGGACAGTGGTTTGGATTGCTCCTCATTTTTTTCTGAACCTGCCTGTCCATTCCCAACAGTGAAAGGGAATCACTGTTCATTAGGTGATTAAAAAAAGTTTAGAGTGGCTTGGAACTGCACAGAGGTGGATTTTCCTGCCAGAGAGTCTATTAGTAAATGCTTTTATGGGACTCTTCACTGTTCCAGAATGAGTAAGTTGTGCATTCACGGTCTTGCAAAGCAATCATCTATGAATTGTACGTGAAGAAATGTAGGGGAGGCATGTGTGGTGTGCGTTCCAATGGGACTATTCCCTAGCCACCACTTGCTTCGGAAATTGTATTAAAAAGTACAATTGTTGGTCATTAGGGTTAGCCTTGCAAAGCAGGCATGACAGCATTAGCAGGAAATGCTTCCTTGATTTCAATTATAATGCATAAATTATACTCTTCTTCTGTCTTATCCGTGCAACATTCAACAACAGCTTTTTCATCTTGGTCTGGGGAATAGAATTTTGCACATGGTGTAACTTCCATTGCCTTAAATACGGCCTCCCCAATTTTATCACTGAGCACTTAAAATCTTCATTATTACAGTTCAGCCAGCAGAAATTAGTTGTATTTAGATCCCAGTTGGCCATAGGATGCATGCAGCTTTGAGATTTGGCTTCCATTTAGCCTTGGGAAGCAGTCTTAAAGCTTGACGATTGAATTACAAGAAGTGCTCATATCCCTCTGCCAACAATAGAGTAAAAACCAGGGCTGTCCTGGGGTGTGAGCAGCAGGAAAGGGGAAAGATGGGACTAATCATTCCTTCTTATAAGACTGAAGCATCTATGGGAAAATCCAGTTTCTCTGATTTGCTTTCATCTGGCAAAACCATTCCATGAAAAAGTGGTTGAGATAATTACACAGTGGAGGTCACTTTATTATTTACAGTGGTTTATTCATGAAGCACAAGTATGTAGCTTGCTGATCTTGTTGTCCACACATGTGAGACTTTATCTGCCTTTATCTGAAACATTTGTAGGATTTCTCTGACTGATTTGGGTAGCAAGAGTTGTGAAGCCTCCTGGAGCATGGGCTTCAACCATTCAAAATCTGCATATATGGACTGTGATGGACTTGTATGACCCTTTTGTGCTGTTGAAAAGTCACTTCCCCTAATACTCAAAGTAGTTCTTTTACTCTCATCCTACCTCCTGTTATGGTCCAAAACCAGCTCACCAGTATTAACGAACATGAACTGTTCAGCCTATCAACTTGATGTGTAAAAACAGTATTTCTTCTGCCTTTTGTATAGAAACAATTCTGTATGTGTGTGTGTGTTTGCATTAGAGGATTGTGCTGCCTTGCCTATGTTTAGCACATATCTGCTTGGTAAATATATCTCAGTTGAAATGCCTGTGTGCATGGAAAGAGGAATTTCTTGATGTTGTCTCTATAGAAGGCTAAAATTATAACTCCAGAAAAGGAATGTGAAGTGTTCAAAATGACAAGAAAAATGGATCTGATGTTGAAAATATACAAGACTGTGAGTTTTATTCCAAAGAAGAAAACTACTTGCCACTTACAAATCTTCTATTCACATCTTTTATCTACATCATTAATTGAAATTCTTCTTAATCAGTTCTTTCCTTCTCCTCAGCGGAAGCAGCAAATTTTTCCAGTTTTCCAAATTTGGTCCTGAACTTTTTAAGACATTCACGTGCATTACAGAAATGGCTAATCCAGAGAAAATCATTGCCTGCTTTTCTGTCTCCATGTATTCACAATTTCAACATTAGAGGGAATGCACCTAGAACTAGTGAAATATTAACACTGGAAGCTTTGCACAGTGACTTCAAATAACTTTACGCTCTGGTATGAATAAAAGTTGTTTTCAAGTATAAATACTTAGGTGTTCATATTATGAGTTTTCCTACTTGTTGACTAGGATATTAGAGGCAAATATTCCTTGTGATTGTAACCTAATAGAAAGACAGAAAACTTAATTGTGCCATACCATTTAACAGTTGCTGCCCAATAACCAGTAAGTCAAGGATTATTATGACTGAAACGTTTTAATGCTAAAATAACCAAAACTGGCTTTTTGTCACTATTCTTCATGGGCAGGCAGCCCTGTTTGAATTGGTTTTGTCTCCAAATCTCTTTCTAAATGTCCTCTCACTACAGGAAAGGAGGAAGTTTGTGCTGTGTCCAAGGAATACGTTAGCTACTGTATGAAGTTCTAGACCTTGAGCAAACTGGGAGGAAAAAAAAAAAAATCAATATTTTACATTCCTAAAGCACCTTCTGTTTGTCTCCGTTCACTGTGAAAATGTGAACTCTGAATTAAGAAGCAGCACTATCATTATACCCAGCCTACTGATGGGTAAACTAAGGCAGAAAATGCTGTGAAGTTACAAACTTGGCTAGGATCAAAATCCAGGAACCCAAAAAAATCTTCAGCACTTGAAAGACCAGAAATGCTTCCCATTGCCCATTCCACTGTATCAATTGAATATATAAGAATATGGCATTTTCTTTCCCTTAACAATTTCTGATGTAGTAGACAGACAAATGACTAACGTGTGTCATAAAACAAGTTCAGATTTTTTTTTTTTTGATGTGAAAATGTAGTTTCCCACTAGCTCTACATGTCAGGATTTGAGGACTGGGAATCTATTTTGTATCCCCAGTCTGCACAAATCCTTCCTCATATGTGCAAAACAACTGGGGGCTTCTCCTTATCACCACTTTCTCACAGCTGTTCCTTCAAGCTCACACTTGATGGCTGCAACTGGTGTGACAGAGAGTGAAGTAATTCTACATTATGTGCTACTATTTACAGGTGACTGGGGATATTTGCACTTGAATGCTGTGCGTGTTTCTTCAGCTAATAAGCAAGTGTTTGGCTCTGAGAGGTCTTACTGGTTTTGACTACCAGTGACCATAAATAATGGTCACTGATGCACAGCATCCAACAGTTTGCTTGGCTGTTTCCTTTTATTACAAATGTTGTATTTTCCATTCTGACTATGCAGAAAATGTTTATGATTTCCAATGCTTCTTGTTAATCTGGGAGCAGAAACATTACAGAGCAAACACACATTGGAGAACCTAGGACAGAGGTACCCCCATACCCACCACCTGCCCCTTGGAAACACAGAGAGTAAGCCCAGCAGTTCCGTAGCTGCATTTTGCTGGGAATTGAGGTGACCTGCTGTTCTCTTTTTGAACTTTTTCTCCTCGAGTAGTGGTTTAGCTCAAACCCGTAAATAAGGTAGTGTATTTTGCAAAAAAAAGTCTATGACTATCTTATATGGGCAGCTGAAATGTTGCTCTGTATCTGTCAGAAATGGGACTGTATTGCTTATTCACTTCACCCATCCTCCTGAAGACTCATTCCTAAAACAGCAATACTTCTCTTCCATATTTCCTAGCATTGCAGCATTATTCTAAGTTTCATAATCTCTCCTACCATCACAGTCATACAGAATTCATGTGCTTTTACCCACCATACACAGAATGGAAGACCTGGAATGAAAATGTAATTAAATCATATGCAAATAAAAAATGCTGCAGCTGACTTCATAAGAAGGAGACTGTCATATCAAATACCATATTATATTTGATTTCAATATTAACTGATAGGATTAGCAGAGATGAAATTTACCTTAGAAAGGTGAGCCTGCCTAGAGTTACTGGTGAAAGGATTTCAGTGCCTTTGCAGCTTTTGCACCCAGGAGCTTTTTTGTTCCTAACCATGGTGCAAAGAAAGCTGTTTTGTGGCAACTGAAGGTTTTGCTGTCCGGGTGGTGCTGTATTTCCATCCAACTTGGTCCAGGACGTGGCCAGATGTCTGAGTGTGGCTGAGGGGACAGGTCAGCCTGCTGTCCTTGCTGCAGCAATGCCAGGGAAGGGCTGGGCTGTTTGCTCCTGCTCCTGAGTGGGCTGTAGAGGTGTGCAGCCTGCAGAGACTGTGTGCCCCAAAACCTGGCTGCTGCCCAGGAGCTCTGGCTGCAGTCACTGGGCTGCATACACTGGTGGGATTTCAGGGCATCCTTTTCTTGCACCAATGCTGTACTCTGGATAAAGAACAGAGGAGGCACGAATTGCCTTTGCTGCACCCTGTGGATAAGGAGCAGAGGAGGCACAAGTTGCCTTTCCTCTCTCTGTGCTGGTCCTTGTGGAGCAGTTGGGCAGTTCTGGTGTTGTCTCTGCCTTTCATAAGGCCCTGAGAGCTCTCATATGGCTTTCCAGTGCCTCGCACCTTGTGTGGGTGGGTGTATGGGTCTGTGCACTGTGATGTTTCCTGGCTTTCCTCATTCCGTGGGAGTGCTGAGCCTGGTCCTGTGGTGCACGGACCTCTCAGCTGGTGACATCTCCTGGTGCTGCTGCTTCCCAGCCACACCTTGGCTCAGGGCTCTTCTGACCTGCTGCCTTCATAAACACTTCAGTGGCTTTGCCTTCGATGTGAAGTCCCTTGGGAACCCAGTATGAAAGGTGCTATAGAAATGTAGTTTTGATTTAATTTGGTTTGATTTACAGTTTGAAAAATGAAAATCTTTCTGCAAAGCTAAGACCCCTGTACAATTTTTGCAGCTTGCTTCTGCTGCTTGCAAAGCTACTTGCATTCCCTTTTGGATCACTGGGGATTTCCTTGACACATTTACACTCCTGTTCTCAATAACTTCATACCCAGTCTCATGCTGACACTTTCTCCCTTTCTCTCTCTTTTTATTTATTAAAATTACCTGCTCCACAGGTATTAAACATAACCAAGCCAAGCAGAATAGAGGCCAGTCATAAAAACATAGATGACTACATTTTTCCCTGTTATGATCTACGACAGGCACTTAGTCCTTTAAAAAATTGCTACACCTTCAGAGCCTGGAGATCTGGAGACCACAATAGTATCAGAGGTTTTAAAAAAACATTGCAGACATTTCCTTTCAAATCCCTGTACTTCCTGAATTTCTGTCCTTATTTTTGTACTATGGTGTCATTCTATTTGATGCTGGGATCCTATACTGGCAGGCACTCTACAAACTCACAGAAGTTGCCCCAGAAACCACACACTTAAGCAGACAAAAATATTGACAAGAAAGCAGAAGTACCAGAGAGGTGAAGTGATTTGTTCAAGGCCACAGAGCAGCTCACTGGCAGGGCTCACTGTGGAAGACAGGCTTTCTGGTGCTGTACCCACAACAGTTACCTGCCTCCAAATCTCTGAATTCGTCCTTTAATCCTTTGGCATTCACAAAGATTTAAAAATTTGCTTTACTGGACTTGGGGAGACCTTATGGTCCCTGAAGTGGAAAATATCAAAGAATACGACCAGCACTTGTAAAATTAAGTTGGGTTATTTAATGTATTCCTAGAAGCTCATTCCTCTGTGAAGAAATACAGTAATCCAGGTTCCCTTGCCAGCATTTCCTTATGTGTGACAGACTTATGGTGAAGGACGGGAGAAAAATGGGAATGATTTTGCCTCTACCAGGAAGATTTTCTTGTGTTTGATACATAGTAATTAATGGTGAAACTACACTCAAAACTTGGCAGATGAGGAACAACTTTCGAGTTAAAACGAAGGAAGTTGTCTTGTAGGTTTAGACAGTGGAGAAGTGGTTTTGGACAGAATGTGACTTCTTGGTGATACAGTAATCAGAATAAAAATGTCAATAATTAAAAATGGAGGGCAGTTTTGGCACAGGCACAGCTTTTCACCAGAGGCACTGTACTTCCCAGTGATGTTAATTAACTCGTTCTTTGCTGGGTGATATAAACTAACAAGGCAGAAAGACACAGCACATGGTGAAATAGAGAACTGAGCTGGGATCCTGAGATGACACTGACACTACTTTGAAAGTGTTGTTTCGGGAGGGATTCTTCTCATCTGGCTTGCAACAGGCATCAGATCTATGGTGGTGGTCTGAAGGCCCTCTGCAGTGGCAGGAGGACTCTGCAGAGAGCCCCTTCAGGGGTGATTCATCCTGTCTGCCACAGGTATCCATGTAGGAAGGGATGAATCCTTCTCTGACAGGCTCGCTCGCTTTCCTCTGAGTACAAAGGGAGCCTGGAAAACTAGTGCTCTCTTCTAGCTGCCTGGATTTCCAGGGAATTTCAAGTAGGGGAGATCAGTCTCACACCTTTATGTCCTCCTTCATGTTGCCATCAGAAATGGTAAAATCTGCCAGGGGCAGGCCGACAGTCTGTGCTTGTGAGTATTGCACATTCCAAATTTTAGGAATATGTCCAATGTCCCTCTCCCAGATTTCTCTGGAACACTGCTGGCTTCATTCCTGTTGCGTCCATCGCTTTCTTTACAGCCTCAAGGCAGGCTGCTGGGAGGGGAGTATTTTTTTGTGTGTCAAAACATGATTTCTTGGGGAAACATAAAGAGGACACAGCTGCAACAAAATGGAGAGACAGGTGCAGATGCCTATTTCTGTTTTTAAAAACTGCAGATGTGTGTATGTGTGTACATAGAACTGCTCAGGCAAGCTAGGATGCATGGATTAATTGAAACCTATACTCTTCAGAAAACCATCTGAGATGTGCTTGGTTTGATGTTATATTTGTAACCAACACTATAGTGGTTGTTGGGGTTTTTTTCTGCTTGGGAAATTTCAGATGTGGTATTTAGCTTTGTTTGGAATGAAGACAAGTTTTTTGGCACAGAATAATTTCCTGCAAAAGAAAATTGTGGCTCTCTAAGGCTTCAAAAGTCATGTGAATAGTTTTATCCTGCTGGTCTATTCTTGGTGCACTGTTTATCTTCCTTCTCCATGCCCTGTGCATGGCAGGGCCCCATCCTCTTGTGATGCATGTGTCAGGAGAGCCTTGGTTCTGACTAGGAACTACAGATACCATATCATTAAAATTAATAAACAGGAACAGTGGAGGTTCCTGGAGAGACAATGATAAACATTTGACCAAACTTACTTTGTTTTAAATTGTGTCATCCTTCAAAAAACAATATCTTCACTATCTCATCCCTTGTGCTTTTCTATCATGTCTCTGCCATGTGCTGAAGTTACCCATTCGCCTCTCAGCCCACTTTCCTCCCCTTGTCACACTTACAAGGTGGCTGACACCTTTTCTTGTCCTTCACTGACTGATGGCTCCTAAACCAGGCCTGATTTCTGTGCCTCTCCCTAGGAGAAACCTCTGGGTACTCTCAGAGTACGCATGGGGGCAAAGGCATATTTGCTCTGCAAGTGAGGAGTCATGTCAGGTGGGTGTAGTGACTCAGAAATAGCTTCTCAAAAAAGGAAAGAGCATTTCTCTTTTTATTTTATTAAAAAAAAAATACACTTTTTTTTTTTTTTTTTAAAACACAGTTTATTAAAGCATGTTGTTTGTAAAAACAGTAAAGATCTGTGTGGATAGTTTGGCTCCTTAACTTCTAATCTTCGCTTGCAGATTTTTGGAAGTTCTCCTCCACCCCAGCTTGGGCTAGCATTCTCTCCCTGCTTCCACATATTCCCTCACCTGCTGGGAAGCTGCATGTGACAGTATATGAGCAATCCTCCTGATGACATCCAGGCTCCCCTGCTGTACTCCAGACTTGGGATCCTGCCGTGATTTAACATCTTTGTTTCTAAGCTTAGTTTAGGAAAGATTAAACTGTTCTTTGCATAATGTGTGCTTACTGGATCCATGAGACTTATTAAAAACATATGCAGAAAGTCCCCACCTCCCATCTCCTCTCCTGGGGCTAATGGTTGTGTGCCGTGATAGGTTCGTTATTTCAGATGTTCTCCTGCAACAAACCCCAGTCACTCCCTCTTGGAATCTTCCCTTGGAGCTTTCACCTTTCAGATTCATTCCCTACTTTTGTGGGTAGTTGCCATGCTGGCTCCACCTGTTGGAAATCCTATGTACAGGGAAGGGAATCTTCTCGTGCTGTAGCCACTTTCCCATGCATTCACCCATTTTCTCCTCCTCATCATCTCCCTTCCACACCAACGCTTTCTGCCTCTGAAGCCTTCTGACCTGAGAGAAGCCAGAAGAAGGAGAGTTACAACAGGATAGCCACACTGGGAAATTGATAATAGATTATATCTTCCACGGTTTTGAAGTCAAGACAGCAAAGCCATTGCTGGGGTGGAGGAGTTTGTAAAAGTTAACATTATCCACATTTGTGGAGGTCTTCTTTCCCTTTCAAACTGCCTGAAACAAGTCTCAGGAGAACCCAGTGGTAGGTGAGAGAAGGTCTGATGTGAGGCAGAAAGAAGAGCTAGTATAAATCACTCACCTCTGACTGAGGTACCAAACAAACCTGAAGCTGCAGCTGAGACCTTGGAGAAACCAGTCAAATGTATTGTTCCTTCTCCAGAGGGAAAAAAAAAAGGTGAAAAAAATCAAGGGGAGCAAAACATTTCCTTTGCTTTGCATATTACAAAAGGCACCAAATGTAGAAAAGAAGAGGAGCGAGTAGGCTGATAAGAGATTTCATTTCATTCCCCTCAGGGTGCCAACTTACCAGGTGTAACCTCGTGGTCTGCTGATGTCATTCACACAAAGCAGTTACTTCTGAAGAGACAGGTTTCCTCAGATTTTACCATCTGAGGGAAAAATAGAGGAAAAAATTGTTTGAAAAGGAAAAAAATGTTAAGGTGTCTGTGTTTTACCAAAAGCCTTTGTAGGAGGTTATTAACTTCAAAAGAAAACTAAATTTATCGTAACTTCTCTCCTCCCTCCCTGTGTTTCTGAAAAGAGCACTTGCTGTGATTGTCTGAGCCATTAAGGGCTCCTGGAAGGGCAACGAAGTCCCGTGCTCCCATGTCTGTGTGCTTACTGATTTATAAACCTCTCTGTAGGTAGAAAGAAGAAGGTGAAATTTCCCCTTTAGTGGCAGATGGGCTCCAAAGACTAAAATACAATTATTATGCAGACTCTCAACATGTAGAAAATGGGAATAAAAATCTATGTCTAAGATCCATATGAGGGAAACTTTCTTCTCAGGCTCTCAAGGGAGCAGACTTCATCACCCCAAACTTTTTTCTTCTTTTTGAACAATGATTCCTGGAAAGAAAGACAAGGTTTAAAAGCAGTTTCCAGAGGTGAACCATGGATGCCACCTGTTCCTTTTGAATGTTAGCCTGCGATCCACACAAACAGGCTGCGCTCTTCATGTACATGTGTGACATTTTGAAGAGAAACTTTTTTAAAGAGTCTATGCAGTGGGACTGGCGAATAGGAGATTTGTGTTTTCTCTTGAATTGGAGTAAAACATGTAATCTGAAGGAGACAGGAAGGTAGCTGAACTGCTCATGCCATTGCTGGTACAAGAGAGTTAATCTGGCATGATGCAGAAGGTGGAAGATTTCATAAAAAGCTCGTGTCATGTGGTAGTGGTTTCTAGTGCCCAAATACACATTTCATATCAGTGCGACATGCTGGCTTTATCTTCATGGGAACCTTGTCCCCTCTGAGCATGTCCACTTGCTTCTCCTGTCTGTATGAACCTGATCCTTATGTTCCCTGGCAATGTCCCACTTTTGGCAGAGCTCTTCATGTCCCAGCCCTTCTCTCCTTGCAGCAGGTAGCCTCGTATTCAGTGGCCTTTTCAGGACGTTGCACAGTCAGTGCTAACCAGCTCTAGTGGAAACAGAGCCACCAGGTCCCTGCTGGCCTGGAGGCAGGTTGTCCTGAACCCTCTGTTCAGACAGACTTGTGTCGGTGCTGTCAGGGAGGTGAGTTTGGTGTTGGAGAGCCCTGCATTCCAAGGTGAAACTTCAGGCAGTTTTAGGATGAACAAACCCTCAGTTTTTCCTAATCTGGTAAATATGGGGTGGGAAAATTGGAAACCTTTCCTAAGGGCATGGGCATTTCAGCTCGGACACACAGCTGCCAGCCAGTGCTGTGAGCACTGCCAGCTACTTGGGAGAGCATGTGCAAAGGCAGGAGACCGAAGCGGCTGGTTCTGGTGGAAGCAGGTCCTGTGGCAGCCAGGAGGATGGCAGGGAAACTCCTGTTTCTGGCTGCCCACGGGCACCCTGCAGCGGGCAGGGGAACCACAGCAGGAGTGTGGAAAACAAAATAAATTCTGTGCATTGGTCTGTGTTTCCCCCTGCTCTGGAGCGTGCCCCATGTAATTCCAGTGGTGTTACTGGATGGGTACCGATGCAAGTGACAGCCCTGCTGAATTCTGTGTTTTCTCTGCCTCTGAAGTAAGCAGTGCTTAGGAAATGGGTAGTAAAGATGCCCAAATATCCCTGAAGTAAGCTTAGCTGCAAAATAAGTGTCTTAATTAACATACAGTAGATACTTATTGTTAAGTGAGAATGCCATCCCCTCCTGCAGGGATTTCAGTTAAACATGATGATTGATAAATTGTTATATTCACACGGTGTCACTCAGTGATATAATCATGGCTTTTGTAAATATTTAGTCAAGAGAGCAATCCAGCTGTTCCCAGCCAGGTTTCATCCAGTGTCAGCCAATGTTCAGTGCTGCTGATTTATTTCATGTGTTGCTTAAGCCTTGAGTAAGATCACATTTTTATGAGTCTCGAAATACCTATGGTAATAAATAGTGAGAGTGCCGGAGCTAATGACAACAGCAGAAATAATTATATGGAAAAATATTGCCCAGGGTCCAGAATATGGCCAGGTACTTAACTATTTGTAGTTTTTCAGGACAACTGCTTAGCAGCTTTTGGTCTAGATTTATGGCAAAACAGCCCTCACCAGATGCCATTGGAAAGGGAATCCAAGCAGGAACCATTTTTCAAAAGGACACCAGCATTTTCCCGCAAAGCTTGACTTAGCTGTTGACAAAGGGTTGAGATTAAAACAGCGTTGGGCAATGAATGAAAATTCCATTTTCCAAAGGATTTCAAGATTTTGAATTTTACCTTAGGATCAATTTAGAAAAAAAGTCTGAAATTCTTCCTCATAGAGGAAGGTTCTAGGAAGGATTCACTCTGAATCATCTGTACTGTTTTTGATATTCAAAACAGCGCTAGAATGTAAAATATACAAATATATTAAAAATGGAAAATAATTCTCAGATGAAGCACTGACACTGTTGTCTTTGAAAGTGTCCAAACTTGACATATTCACAGTGTTGAACCTTCTTCTGTTTTTCTCCTAAAACATATTTCTGCAGAACTGAAAATTCTGTGAGCCAGCTCGTCTTTAATGAATTTAAATTTTCTGATACTTCTTTCCTGACCATGTTCTTGTTTGATGAAACACCCATGCAACTTTTCCTCACTCATCTGTCTCACTTTTATTTTGAGAACTCTTCAGGAATAGCTTTTGTTCTCATGTCAGTTCTTTGTTGAGGAACTGGCTGTCGTGATGTCCTGCCCCCAAGACTTGGAAGTGATTCACAAAAAAAGAAAGTTTAAAAAAGATGACACCCAGTTTGGGCTGTATTGCGTATTTGAGATAGCATGCTTCACCCACAGGACAAGATGGTAGATGCTGAATTTAACTTATTCCCAGTAAAGAACCTCTTCAGTGACCCATATAGATACCTCTTACTGACAGCAGAGGAACAAATTATCTTTACTGCCAAAGTTTTATTTGCAGAAAATTGCAGAAATTTTGTTCCCTCTTTGCAATTTGTGTACTTTCATGTTCAGAAGCAGATCATAATTACAGGGTGTTTCTAATTTTCCGGGTAATGTGGACATTTTGAAAAGAAATGCAGTATTAACAGCAGTGGGGTGAGAACCTTCAAGAAGGTGAGCTTAGATCAGTACACTCAGAGCCTTTTGCTAACTTGGATCCTAAGGTAGGGGGGACACACGACGCACTCCAGGAAGGAAAGCAAAGCCTAGAAGGTGCCTGAAAGCAACTATAGCTCACTGACAGAATGAGGTGAGGTCGTCCTACAGCACTGCAGACAGAGTGAAGCAGAGACTTTTTATTTGTTGAGTGCATGAAAACATCTGAGGCAAAGGAAAAGCTATTTCAAATGGGCATTAGCATGCCTGTTGGCACTCTCAGACTGATATCAAGGGCGCCCTTGAGCTCAGAGCCAAGTGGAGGTACACCCCTTGAGAACCCGAGGTGACAAAGTGCAGGTGGAAATGCTGTTCAAATGTATATTTAATGGACATGGGGATAAGCCGTGTTCCAGCCAGGGAAGGTAGAAAAAAAAAGCACAAAAACCCCCTCTAACAGTGTCTCATGGTCGATAGCACTAATGGGAAGTAGAACTTCGAAACCAATAGAACTACTCTAAAGCCAACAAACTGGACTGCAGAAATGAGTGGACGACTAGCAATTTTTAAACCCACTGCCCAGTGGGTCGTGTGTGTTACCCTTTCTGCCTGAAATATGGGTAAGGTAGAGCAATTACAGCCTGCTGCTGCAGAGTCCAGCTCAGGCTGTATGGATTTGTTTGGGTTTTTTCACTCTAGATCTTCATTCTGATTATTGTAGTGACTAAAGGGAAATTATCCAAATCAGAATCAAAGTAGAAATTTCCCCTCTGCCATTTGCTGGCAATAATCAGCATTTTTCAGTACCTATAGGGAGAATACCTCAAAGGTTCATTGGCAATAAATATATTCAACATTATAATGTTAGTTGCCTTAGCAATATTTGTTTGTTTCTTGTGAAAGACCTCTTTGTGCAGTTGCAGAAGTTTCCAGGTATTATAAACCAGTTCTTGCTTCCGTGTAGACCCTGAGAATTCAGGGTTTATGGTTTGCTCTTTCTTATTCTCATCCAGCTGTGATGTGGAATCTTCCCACTCACTTGGTTTTTGCAGGCTAATATTCACCGAGTTTGGCATTCATCTCACCTAACCGTAGTTATTCAAAAATTACACGGTTTATCTGCGTGAGTAGTCTGGGCCGCCCCTGTAGTCAGTGGTGAGACTCAGGCAGGTTGATTCATTCCATCCTCCCAGGTATCACCCTCTGGAGGTGCCCGAGTCTCTATAGGGAGACAGATGGCTGAGGTTAGGTGAGGTGAGCCTCAACCCCAGTGCTCAGCAATAATGGCTTGGCGTGTGCCCAGAACACCTGGGGTTCCCTGGGGAAATCACCCTTCCAAACTCTAGTTAGAACTTGCACCTTTTAGCATCCAGAATTAAAGGAGTTTTTATGTGCTTTCTTTCCGTCCAGTGTACATGTAGGTTTTGTGTGTAATAGAAAAAAACTTTGCCCTGTGTTTGACCTACATACTTAAACACAAATATGGCCTTAAATTACATATTCTGTATTTTTATATATCTGCTGTCTGTGTGAACATGCACATATTCTCTGCATAATAATATTCAGATATATGGTTCTCTATGATATTTTACTATTAAAGTGCTGGCAATATGCTCAAAGCTTTACAAAATACAGATAAAGGCAATTCCTGTCAGAAGAAGGTTATAACAAAGATGAACGTTAGATTCACAGGGAGTGAGAGACCAGAAGATTCTGGGCTCACTGTTTGTTTTTTAGCCTCATTTCCTTAGAAAATGAGGCTTCTGTGTTGCACTGTGGGTGAGATGAGGTGTGTAGCTGTCCTCTCAATGACTTTTGAGCTGGTTGGCCAGCGTTAGCCAAATGTAACCAAAGAATGTTTTCTCAAGAGACAAAGCTCTCTGAAAAAAGATAGCTATTTAGAAAAGAGAGTGACCTTACTGGGGAAAAGGTACAGGGTAAGCCATATTAGGTGCTAGAGTATCTACAAAGGAGTTCTTTATGGAAATCCAAATAGGGGTAGAGCGTCACCTGTCACTGGTGGTGTGCTAATCCCTAGGGAATTGGGCAGGGAGACCCATAGGAATCAATGCATTAATGATTTTATGATGCAAGAAACATATTCTATACTAGTAGTGGCCTTTATGTTTGAATCTTCCTTAAGAATTGAACTTAAGAGTTCTCCCAACCGCAGGAACAAAGCTCATTAACTGGGGGAAGGAGCAGTGGAAGAGATGAAGCTGAGGATTGGTAGAAAGTGTGAAAGCAAAGAATAATTTAGTGTTCCTACAGCTTCTGCCGTTTCTCATATGCAGATATAGCTATCTATTCAATATAACATTAAAATTAAAGATGTTTTTCTAATGTATCATGTTCTTGGCTAATTTTATCAGGTGAGGGCATCCCTGATTAGCTGTGCGTTGTGGATTTCTAGCCCATGCTGTGTGATCACTCACACAGGGGTTGTCCTCCCTCATCTGCTCTGACATTGTTTTCAAGGTACAGTTTTTATGAAAAGAGCTGCCAGATATCATTGTCCATAAGAGCAGAGAAAAGAGTTTATTGGCCAAATAGGGCAGTTCCTGGCCTGGGCGTTCCTATGAATACAGCTTTATCAACACACTTTATCAAAAACAGGCAGTTCCAGGGTGCAAATAGTTTCCATCCTTGTCTGCTGATGGTCAGAATTAGGAAAATTTTATCAGATATGGTGCGTGCCTCTGATGCACACAATGTCTATTTTGATTTTGATACTGATGGCAGGCTGTATCTAGCTCTTGGCTATTCTGAAAATGAGAAGAGAGGGCTCAGGTTTCTAAACTGATATTTTCTTATTACGTGTCCTTGGTTTTAGCACAGGAACAGGTAAACTTGGACTGTTGAACTGGATGGGATGAAACAGGTGCTGTGTTTCTACCCCACGAATAGCTTCAGCTGTCCCCAGGGCTCTGGGTCACCCTGTGCAATGCAGTTTGCCTAGGACTCTCTGTGCAAGATGCTTTGTCAATCTCTTTCCAGCCCAGCTTGTGGCCTTTTAGGCAAGCTGTTTATTCTGCCTTGCTGCTATTTTGGACTTTCATCTTCCCAAGAAGCTTTTCCAGAGAAAGCTGAAGGAGAAAGAAACTGCCATGGCAGCGATGGCAAGTGTTTTAAGTCTGCCTGCCTACCTGCCCTGCAGCAGCCTTTGGACTCGTGGAAGCTTCCTGATCAGTGGAAGAACTGAGAAGGGTTACGGACTGTAGGGAGCAGAAATGTCTGCCACTTTATTCTACATTTCTGCTTCCCCATGTCACATATTGGGTGATGATCCAAGATTGTATCATCCAAGACATGCTGCACTTGCAATTGTTGAGGTGTATCAATAGTTTTCATCTTTCTCTAAAACACGAGGTACTGGCCACTAGATTTGATTTACAATTAAATGGCAAACCCTACAGTATATTCTCAGGGCCCCAGGAGTGATAAGTCATTTGAGTTATATTTTTAATAGATTGTTATAAATCATTTTTATATTGCCGTAATTGAATAAGGTGCTTTAGAGAAACAGAAGACTGCACATTCCCTGCCCCTAGGAGTTTGCTTGCTAAGTACATCTTGAGGTACAAAAGGTACTTTGTGTAATTTTATGCAGTGTGAGCCCTTGCTACTAATGACAGTGATATAAATGTGGCCCATATCCTGAAACAACTTAATGTGTGCTTAACGTGGAGGATTTAGAGTGCCTCTAGATGAGTGTGGTGATTCATGCTGGAGAACACGACTGCCTCCTGCACCACCTGCCCTCTCGCCAGAGGTGGCTGCCCTGCTGCTGAGGGTGTGCTTCAGACCTAAGGGCCATCAGCCTGGTGCCATTGGCTTGCTGACAGTGACCAGGGAAACAGAAGAAGGAATAGGCCAAACACAGAATGACCCATCCTCTGGCATATTATCCCAGAGCATTTTAAGGACTTTGTGAGCCAAAGTTTGTTTAATGGGCTGATGGGCCTATCTTCCGTGAGTTTAAGCTTAAACTGAAATCAATATAGTTGCAGTGTGGTCATATTCCAGCCTGGATAATTCCATTCTGCATTTTCAACTTCCCTTGATGCATCTTCAGATAAAGCATTTGTGCCCTAAAGCTGTGGTGTTTTGTTTGCTATTGCGATTTTGTAGCAGCTGCATTCCACTCCAGAGATAGATGCATTTTGGTGGTAAGTGATCCTTAGGTTTAAATAATCTATAATTCTTTGAAGCACTTTTTGGGCTTGTAAAAGGTGTTATACAAATCAATGAATAATTTTCACTCACCATTGTTTGTAATGTATTCTTAGTTTTCAACTGAAAATAAAATTTCTTTTCCTATTGATTTTCTTCTTTTATATTTTGCCAAATTGATTTTTCCTTTTCCTAATGGAGCAGAAACTAACATATCTGGATTTCAGTTACTTCCCCTTTCTGATTCAGCATCATTTAGGATATCAGAAGGAATAAAAACAGCTCTAAGGAATAGTATTCATTCATTAACTTCAAGGGAGCTGACACTGTTTTAATCCATTTTAAGGGAGTGTGTCTTTTGGGTTTTTAAATTTCATCAGTGGATTTGTAAGTGTTCTCTAAACAAGTATTAAAGAGACAAGTATAAATATGATGTTATGACTTGGGAGGGCGAGGTGTGAGAATTAAGCAGAGTTTAAGGCAGGCCAAACTGTTGGATTGCAGAAGAAGGTTTGGAGCTTTCACTGAAAATGTAGACGGGGTTTGATGATCTACTTCCATTTCTGCACACCATGGCCCTTCTACATTCAGCTGGAACAGTGACAAGGTGAGTATTCCTATGGTATTTCCAGATCAGCATTGATCAGGAAGAGTCACAGTTTCCTTGAGATACAAAGTACAATCCTCAACTGGGGGCTTGTTTTTTTTAAGATGCCAAGCACTCCTTTCCATTTAGGAGATTAAGGGGGCCTTTGAGCATCAGGTGGCTAAGAAACAACTTGAGAAATTCTGAAATGTTTGGCCTAAAAAGGTTGTGAAAGACTAGGTCATTCCCTGCAAATGAATAGTGTTATCTGAAATAAATTGTGTTTTCAGCTTCTGAACCAGTGTTTCTTAAGAAGCTCAGCTATGATTGGAGGGTTAATACAGCCACTGACTATAGGATAATAGTTCAGGCTACAGTAGAGAAAAAATGAGATTTGAAAATACTGAGATAAACAAAAGACTTTTTTAATATATCAGGTCTTATGAAGTTCAGCCTGGGGTAGAGAGAACCGGAGAACTGGCTGAAACAGTACCATAAAGTTTAGCATTTATCCCCAGAAGTCATGGACAGGAGAGGTTCTGGAGAATGGAAAAAGGGCAGAGATAGTGTCTATCCATAACGAGGAGAAACAGCTGAACCCAGGGATTTGTAGTCAAGTTGTATACCTGCCAATACATGGAACAAACAATCAAACAACAGATCATAAACCCCTTGAAGGGAACAAGGATGTGAGCAGGACAGCTAGCTAGCATATATTTGTCAGGAGTAAATCACCTAAAACCAATCTCTTTTCCTTCTGAGACACAGCAACAGACCTTGTTGGTAGGAAAAAACCAGTGGTTGTCAGGTGTCTTGATTTTAATAAGATTTTTCATACTGTTTTACGAGACACAGTCAGAACATGGAGAAACCAGGATGAGAAGAAACTGTCCTCTGAGGCCAGTACACAGCTCTCTGGCAAGCTGTAATCAGAGACCAGTTACCAATGGTTACCTGTGAAACTGCAAGGGGATTTTGAGCGGGGTGCTTTGGGATGTGTGCTGGGACAGAGTGTGATGCAGAGCAATGGTGGAAAGCAGAGGTTCTTGTTTGCTTTGCAGGCTGGGATGGCTGCGGGCCAGGTGGAGAATGGGTTCAGAATGTAAAGTAACCTGGGGAAGTTGGATGAGTGGGCTGTACAAACTGAGGCATGGGCAGCTGCAAGACTCTCCTCTGTTGAGGTAGGAACACTGAACAGCATTAATGCAACAAGAGTAAGTGACTTCTTGAAGAGAAGGCTCTGGGTTTTGGAGTGGATCATCTTAGAAAAGGTAATAGGTGAGGTGTGAGTCAATAGGGTGACACACTTCTGATGAACGATCATCATGATCCATGAGAGAAGGCTGAACAAACTGGGGTTGCCGAATCTAAAGAAGAAAGAAGGAATATGATAAATCTTGAAAAGTTACTGAAAAAAAGAAAGAAATAATCTGTACTTTTTGTCTACTGGGACAAGGGGTAATGGGCTGTAACCTCAGTGAGAGACATGGCTTAGATGCCAGCAAGATCCTTCTACTAGTGATAATTGCAAAAAGAGGAAATAGCCTGCTTGGAAGCTTACCAAATGCCCATCCTTGGGGGTTAGACAGATTACAGTCCAGAGTAACGTGGGTCTTATTCATCTTGCCTTTGGGAGATGAACTAAATGTCCTCCTGAAGTGCCTTTCAACTTCAATTTCTTGAATTCAGTAATCTTTTAAACAACATTTTAATCTCCTTTCATTTTGGTCCAGATAAGCCTACCTAGTCTGTGAAGAGTTAAGAATTTCTGTGTTCCTTATTATCTTAGAGATAGCATTTAGCATCAATTAAAATGGCAAAGTCTTATGATTCGCTCTCCACCTTTGCTCAGCCTTATCCATTACTCTCGAATCAGTTAAATAAATATGGTTTAACTGCAATCTACTGAATAAATGTTCTCTCTTTATTTCTCTGTATGTATGTCTGTACATATATAATATATATATATTTGAAATTATGATTCCATTTATCCCAAGTTTCTGGAATTTATTGATTTTTTTAACAGTGTTTAAATTACATCCACTTTTATGGAGACAAATCTGTTGAAGAATTAAACAGCAAAGTTTGCTCCAATCTATAAACATGACAGGGGGATGATTTCCTCTCATTTGCTAAATATACTGCTCCTTAGTTGGAGACATAAATAAGAATGTTGCCTAAGTAGGTCATATTTGAGCTAGGGCTTTTCAAAAGACATGAAAGCACCCACCGTGAATATACACTTCAAAGCCAGAACCCATTTTTTTGTGCACATTTTGTTCCCGAGAAGTTTTCCATCTGTTCTAATGTCATGGCTTTGCCACAGTGGCTTGTCCTCAGACTCTGTATCTCTGGCAACTCATATGTTTTACTTTTTAATGCGGCAGGTAAAGGAGATAATTGGAAGACCTTCAGAGTCAGGAAGGGGGGGTGGGCAGTAGGGAAGGGGGAATCTTTCACTTCTAAATGGAGGCGAAGGACAGACTTCCTCTGCTCCTTGTTGTTAGATAGCTAGTTTGATTGGATGCCAGGAGCTGAAAGGAGGCAGCATGCATTTTGAAAGGCTTTTCGAGGAGCAAATCTGAAATTAAACGACAGATAATATTTATAGAGGTTAGTGAAGTTCACTTCACCCTGCTCTCTGTAGCAGTGCAGCACCAAATTCAAGATTCTTGATGGATTTAAACCCTTTTTCATCAACAATAGTCCGACCTGATCTGCCTGTCACTTTCTAAAACGATGCCTTTCTGACTTCTCCATGTAGCTCTGAAAGGGGAGGAAGCTTCCTCACTAATATGTCACTCAACCCACCCACCTAGACACCCACAGCTTGTTTGAAGCCAGCATAGGAAAAAAAAGACCACCACACCACATACCCTGGATTGTAGCCATGCTGAAGAAAGCACTTCTTTAAATATCAGTATCACCGAGCATTGGTCCTAGGGGTGAAGCCAGAAATAAAACTCTACTTAACTTGTATCTTAAGCCGCCCCTCAATCTTACAAAACAAGCCTGTGCGTTTGCTATTTTACGTGCAAATCGGTGATATCATCACTGTGTGTTATATTTACACAAGAATTTTTATTTATTTGGATTGCAGAGTGCCCATTACTCACACAGGAACTTCTGGATCACCACTGGGTGCCACGTGACTCACGGGTTGCCCTACTCAGTTGGTGTCACTTCTATAATGGTCCAGTTGGTGACACTTCTATAATGGCCTGAGGAACAAAAGGAACATCCAGGGTCTGGGATTGGCTCTGCAAGGAGCTGGCTGCCATGCCATTGCTGATGCAGTAGTGTGGAGAATGACACAAAAGTCAGGGAATGGGTTTTGTGGGAACCAGATGCCAGCAGGAGCAGTGATTGCTGGGGAAACAGGAGGGCTTCAAGATCTAAAGGCCATGTGCGTATGCGTGAGTAAGTCCACAGTGATGGACTGAAGGGCTGAGCTCAGCTCTGGGGGTCTGCAGGTCCCAGGGTTGTGCCTGGAAGAAGGCTTTCACGGGGTACAAAGAGCTCCTCTGGTGTCTTTGGCACAGTGGCCAGGCAAACTGCCCAGGAAGCAAAACCTATTTCTAAATATCTGAAAAAGGTCTTCTGGGGCAATCTGCATCTTCCCACCCTGAGGCTGATAACATCCACCATTACTACCCCCCTCACTGCAGACAACCCTGAGACAAGCGAATACATTTAGTACATCACCACTCACATGTATAGCAACTCTTTGGGCAGCACTTGTGTTTTCTGGTCCCTGAAGAAAGGGCAAACTGCCTTTCTTCCTGCATTTCAAAATACCTTCATGACACAGTCCTAGCAAGCCTGTGAAACACAGTCAAGATTCGGAGCAGGATGGACTGCCACCTGGTTCACAGCAACACCTGGCAGTGGGATATATGGAAACACACTGCCATATACAAATAAATTAATTTTTTACCCATTACGGAAAGATAGAACAGCATAAGAATAAGTCTTCAAAAGACTTAGCAATTAAGAGCAGAATGAATGTGAGTCATCTGTCCAGCAAAAGCTGTGCCAGATGCAGACACAAAGTAGTTCTGCATGTTAATCCTACTTAGGCAATGCTTGTCCTGTGACAGGGACCGTTTTCTGTCGGTTTGTGAGATGGTACATGTACAAGCATGTGTACACACGAACTTCAGTGTAATTTGAGGTTGTTCAGTTTGCTGGTCTGCCAGCTATTCATCTTAGAGCATTTTTAATATGTCTCAAAATAATTTGGAAGTGTACCAATTTTGTATTTTGGTCCAGAGATTGTCCATATAGACATTAACTGCAGAACTGCCTAAAAATTTGGATTTCAGTTTGAAAGAAATGACGTTGTTTTGAAATGTGATGTATATTAAAGCAAGCAAAGCAAAGAAAGACTGAAGAAATTTCCAGCAGCTCTGCAGGGTCTACACCTGCTCAGTGGAACAGAGAGGACCGTGGAATGCAGCCCTGACAGTAAACCTGTGCTGGCAGTTCCCGAGATTCCTGGCTCCAGCACAGTTCTGTAGGAAAGGAGACCCTGAGTGCTGAACAGGTGTTCCAAATCCCAAGGCTCACCTCCAAAGCCTTGAGTGAGGTTCCCAGACAGTTGAGATGTCAGCTGTGTTTGGGAAAGCAGCAACAGTTTGGGAAGGAATTAATTTCTACTTTCTGATCAGAAAATTTCTGACCAGCTTCTCTTCAAAATGTTTTGGTGTTATTCTATTTGTGGAATGGGAAAGCTGCAGAATCCCTCCTGTCTGGATTAATCCTCAAATCCTTAGTCATCCTGGTCTCAGTCTGAGCATCAGAGCTTTTGGAGGTAGAGCATGACAGATGGTATGGCTGATGAGAAATAGTGGCCAAAGTGCTCTTTGCTCTGGTAGCTCTAGTCTTGCAGATGATTCCCCAGGTGATGTTTTTAGCCAGTCAGAGAGACCTTATCTTACAGAGAAGCCCAAGGTTTGAAGCTGGGGAGTGTTTACACCTTCACTTCACTCTACCTTGTGGTAGAGCAGCTTGCTGGACTTTGTGAGAGAGACTCTGAGGTCCTGGAAGATGAAGTCAGACTGTTTTGGTGAAGGTTAAACATTACTGCTGTCCAAACAACTGCTAACTATATGACTATAGAGATACTGAATGTATAAGGTGCCTCAGATTGCTTGTAAGAAGGGTGGTAGTAGTGGCAGACATTGTGATGCTGTAATGTGATTTACTCAGCTGTTTCCCATGCTTACCATGACTTTATTTACCTGTTCCTCATATTGGTCAGGTTGTCTGGATGGGGAAATGTGTACAGTTGGGAGTGGATATGACTTTTGAAACACAGACCTAGGGTCACGTGAAAAATGTTGCTGTTTCGATTGCAATCAGTTGTGAAAGTGCAAGAGGAGGAAAGGTTTTTGCTGGCTTGCTAATGGGTGCATGTGTATTCTTTTTCATGCTTTTTCAATGAAAACACCTGGAAATAAACTGAGGGTTTGAGGATTCAGGGAAGGAAAATGAGCTGCCAGTGCTGAAGGCAGGCAAGCTGAGTAACAGACAGCAATATGCTACAGCTTGTGAGGCACTGCTGGGAGATAGGGAAACAGAGGAGCACAGAGGTCAGTGCTATTAACTCTGTGTAGTGGTATGTGTGAGTGAGAGTAGGGCTATTTCAAACTGGGCTATTAATTTTTTACCTTATTTTGCTGATTTTTTTCACCTTCAGCTTTATAAAGAAGATACACTTTTGGTGAGGGCTTGCGAGCTGCCCTTAGAGGAACTGAGTGGAATCACATTGCCGTATCCAGCACTGATCTCTCTGAATTCAAGTGGTCAGCCCCAGTGACAGACTCAGGGGAACAGGATCAGCCTCTTGGGGGTCCAGATCTTTCTGGCTTCTTCACTTGGCTGCTCAGCTTGCCTGTGAAATGCATGACCTGTAAACACATGAAACATGAAGGCATAAAATGAATTCAAACTCCTAAGATGCCCAGCTCTAAAAACTGCCAGCAGCAAAGTGTGGTGCAATGGTGATTAACTTCCATGACGGCAGCTCTAGGAGAGGTACACATTGGGCACTATGGGAGATTTGGTGTGATGGACTGGAAGCACTGCTGAGGGGGTCACGGGCTAGTGGCAAAGCCCCCAGGGCCAGGGAGCACAGCAGGGTGCTGGAGAAGAGCAGCCCTGAGGGGAGGTGATAAAGAAAAGGGCCCTTCGCTGCCTTCTGTGTTCCTCCTAGCCCTCCAAACGTGGCAGCTGCTCAGAGAGGCCATGAAGTAAGCGTGTTTCTCCTGAGTGCTTGCTGTAAACAGTGCGTACAGCAGCGCTGATTATACATCAGCTCGCTGGGCTAACTATAGCATAGTAATTAAAGGGGTGAGAACATTTTGGAGTACTTTCCACCACTTGTTGTCTGCGTAATCCCCCTGTGTTTGGCAATAAATAGAACTTTTAAGTTTAATTAATACACACTTGGCTGGCTATCCATTTAAAAGCATGCTTCGGTGGCCCAAGACATTATCCACTTATGCAGAGTGTTGCTGGAAGAGCTGGTGCAACGCTGGAGAGGGAGTGTAGGGCCAGGGCAAGGGGTGCTGCTGAGCCCTGGAGCAGGGAGGCACAGCTTCATGTCCCAGGGAATGTAGGTCAGTGGGCAATTCAGAGCATGCTCTGACACAAGCATACAAGCACTGCGAGAGAAGGCAGAGTAAATAAACAGCTTTTCTCCTGAATGTGGGGCAGCTTGGGCTGTTTTTAAAATTTATATCTGAATGCTGGGTTTCGTGAGTTCCTCCCGGGCTGAGGTGTCAGAGGGTCAAACGAGTCTTGAGAGAAAAATGGAGTCTAGTATCTCTCTTTTTCCCCTCAAACTTCTTTTGTGTAGGGCAGTTCAAACCATTGATATTTTTTTTTAAGAGTTTAGCAGAAACAACAGCAACAAAAAAAATGGTTTGGATTAGATCAAATATACATTCCTTCCCTCCTCCTCCCCTCCTGGGATGAAACAAACAAACAAATCACGCCGTTTAGCACCATTGTGTCATTTGCCCCGGAACAAGCCATTTCATTTCATGCGCTTTTTGAAAAGCAGAGGCGAGGAACAGCTAGAGTTTCATAAAACTGCCAGAGGACTTGGACTCCAGTCCCAGCTCCAGTGAGTGCTGAGTTATTTATCTGCAACAGCAGGGTGTCAGCGGGAGCTATTTCAGGCCTCCCTTTGCTCCAGAATGCACCCCAGGTTGATGTTTGGAGGAATTTTCTGTGGGTGGCAATGAGTCTTTGCAGGTGAAGGAGTGAGTTGAGCGGCAATGGATGCAAAAAGTGAGCCACAGAAGAGAAGGGAGGGTCAGGGTGGATGGGGAAAAGACTTGGAGAGAAAAGAGAAAGGTTCAGGAATGAAGCAGGTCTATAATGTTGCAGCTTCTGCTTTTTTCTTTCAGTCTCTGATACTATTTTCCACTGCTCTCCCTGCCTCTCCTGTTTCTTTACCCCATGCCTTCTCACCTCCTATTCTCATGTCTTTTTTACCTTCTCAGTCTTTCCCTCTGGATCAGGTGCTTTGATCTGGGAAGTCAAGTTAGTGTGCCATGGTGTAAACTGATAACTTATGCTTCCTAGTGATGAGCTAGCGTATGTAGGGTTGTGTGTCTTGAAGATCCAGTTGTAGGTAACCAGCTTTAATTTTCACAGTTATTTGTTTGTTTGGTTGTTTTGTTAATTCTAATTTTAATTTTAATTTTTAAAATTTTTATTTTTATTTTTATGTCTTTGTGTTGATTTTTTTTTTAAGTGCTTTGTAAGAGCAGACTCACTGGCCTATTCTGCAGGGTGGAGGGTGTGAGAAATGTCCTTTCTCCTGACTTCAGGGTGGAATGAAACAAACACTTGTTGGGTACAAATAATTTGTCCTATTTTCTCCATCAGTTCCAGGAAGACAGGAAGTATTTCCCTAAGGAAAACCTTTCTCTGCATTATCATTAAAGGAGCCTGAGGTGGCTGGCTCAGGAGCAAGTGTTGGCTGTGGGTGTCCACCTGTGCCCGGAGGAGCAGCGTGCTCTCTCTGATTGACCTGGCCAGTGGCAGTTGAATTAGCAACAGAGGGTCCAAAAATAAGCAGATTTAATAAAAAAAGCTTCATGGCATGGTGGTTGGGCCCGTGCTGTGCAACTAATTAACTTGCTAAGCCTGTGGAAGCACTTCCAAAAATGAACTCCTGTTCTCTGCTCCTGCGCTTCCTGCATTCAGCTTCTTGCGCTGCTTCGGCTTCTGTCCCCTTCCCCAGGCGGTCAGCATAGCAATGTCACTTACTCCTGCTGCGTGTACAGGAGGGACATGTCACATCTTGTGCCTTTCCTGGCCTGCCACTGTGACCTGCTGCAATAGCTGAGAACATCAGCTCCCCCTCACTGAAGTGGGGCAGCTCTTTTGCTGAAAGAAGGTGTCTCCTTTCTTTGGGCTTCCCTGTTACATGCAGTAGTCATCCACCAGTAATTGTATGCAAGGACAAGGAGATAAGTGGTTTTTGCGCTGTGCTTCCTTTTCTTCATGACAAGTGGAGTGTTATCCCTCTGCACAGTTATCAAAGGCATAGGTGTGCTTCTCTTTTACATTGTGAGGTTTAGCAGCAATGCATGCGAAACATAGCTTCCTTTTTTCTAAGTCTTTCTGTTTTCTCCATCTCCATTCACAGAAATATCCTGATTTTCATACTGTGCCTTGAAATACCTGGCTCTGGCTATTTGTACCTGCTTTGTAATAGCCCCACTTGAGAGGTGAAAAAGGAGGCTCTAAAGCCCAATTCCAAGATTACGACCTGCACATTATTTTAATTTAAACTCACCTCCTGTTACAACAGAGAATCAAGGTGTAAGTGTGTAAAGTGCTTTGGGAGCCCTGTGATAAAAGGCCCTATAAAAACATAAATGTAAGCAGATGGCAGTCACAACCTGCCTGGTAGGAGCAACACACAAGCTCACAGAAAAGGGTGCAAACTCAAGCCCTTGCTGAAATTATCTCAAACAACAATAAATGTAACCTTTGCTGGGGTCGGGGTATTTGTAATGTAGACCCCTCTATTTCTCACCACATTGCCTCAGACTGAGAGACAAGCTAAATCATCAGGTTGGACCTCCAAGCACGTTCAGGCTTTGTGTGCCTGTTTGAAAGGAGGTCCATGACTGTGGCACGACACCAATGGCAAAGCCATGGCCATGGCTCTATCTCAACCGCTGTGGTGTCAATATCCTCAAGAAAAAGCATAAAATAAGAAGTCCTTATATTCCTTATCCAAGAAGTCCTTGGATATAGCATCACCAGTTTGTGGTTAAGCTCAGTCTGGGGCATGATGCGCAGAAATAGAAAGGAGTGAAATGAAATGAGCAAGACATGCAGCGACATGCGTTTGCTGAGGAAAAGGGAGAGCTGATCTTTTTTCTACCCTTGCCTGTTCTTCTAAACACCATTTTTTTTTCGAAAGGATGGATTTTCTCTTTATCTATCTTGTCTTTTTTCCCTGCTGTGAAATGTTTTGGGTCAGATGATATTTTGCTGGGCTTTAGAAAACTGCTAAGAATTAATTAATCCATAATTAAATTGATGGGGAAAAGACTTACAGAACTGTTAATAGAATTGCATCCTCAAAAGGAACAAAAATAAGACAGTTTCCTTTCATTTCTCTTTTTTACAGTTTGCAGTATGACAGATTTCTGACCAAGTTCGAGTTTAGACAAAGTGCATGTGGCAAAAGTTGGAAGTGTTGTAATGCTGCCTACTGTGATTTGTATAAACATTTAGGATCCCCTGGAGAGGAATGTAATCCAGGGTTCCCTGCTTGCACAGAAAGGCTCAGAACAATATAATATTTGAAAGAAAAGAAACATTTTTAATTGGATTTGTGCTGACTATTTTTGAAATACAAAGAAGACAGTTTATCCAGTAAGCTGCAGATTGTTTGCAGTCACAGGGAATCGGCAGGCCTCAAATTAGCTGCAGGACAGCCTTCACTGTTCTGTGAGCCCAAGAAAATGTGAGATTTGAAGGAAAAATACTAATGATAAGAAAAGGCTGTAAAATTCAAGCCACATGCTTCTTTAAGTTTATGTGAGTTAGGCTGATCGGATCATGTGATTTCCTCATGCATTCCACAAATGATAAAAAAATCGAAGGGGAAGATTGTCAGGTTTGTCTTTCTTCTGATTAAATACTTGCTATGGGATGGGGCAGATCCCGGTGTGTGCTCTACTTTGCTCACCCAGGGCTGTGCTGCCAAAGGGTGACCTTAGCTTGCTCCCCAAGACTGGCCACCTCACTCTGAACCTCAAGTACCTTTGGGGATGACCTTGCCTGCTTTTAGCACCCATCCCCCTGTAGTTAGCAGGAGAGGGGCAGCTCAGGCACTGCTCCTAGTTTCATGCTGGTTTGAGTCCCTTTCCTGTTTGTATTGAACGTGAAGAGAGGAGAGACCTGTTGTTTCATCAGCAACATCAAAGAGAAGAAAATTGCACTCCAATGTATCCAAATTTGCAACATCCCTTGGCTTTTGTAGTAATAGAGAGAGGATATTAGAGGCTTTTAGTGAAGGTATAAAGCCTGGTTTTACTTCTCTTTTCCTTCCATTGTTGCGTTTTTTTCCTTTCTGTGCGTTGTTGATCAGTGAGGTCCATCAGTAATGTCAACAGGCCTTATTTTGCCAGATGCAGCATTCCTCTTAACATAATAGCAGCTGAAGAATCACTAAACTTAAGGTGAGAATAGGCTTCAGAGCAGATAGAGTGCCCTGAGGCAACCAAAAGTTCTGTGCCTCTGTAGTTGTTTGTATTTATTATTTCCAAGTATTAAAAGAAATGTTAAGATTTATTCCTATAAAAAGAAAAGATATAAACTCAGGTTCACCCTACCAATCTTCTGACACTTCATGGCTAACCTAAAATAAGGAATATTGCCGCTCAGGCCTCCTTCTGCGTAACTAGTGAAAAGAAATGGGTATCTTCATGGGACATTTAAAACTGTACACCATCTGAGAGCTCCTCTGGAGGGGACTGTTGCTGCATTGACTCGAGTGACTACACGCCTCATCCACGTATTCATGGTTAGCCTGTAAGTGAAATTCTGGGCAGGACAATTTGTACATGATAAGATCCCATAACTGCTGTTTAAGGAAGGTGAACACTAGGTTGGTTCCAGGAACTATCTGGCAGAACTGTTAGCACATTAGGTCAGGATTAATGTAGCCAAGTGGGTAGGAAGGATTTTTTGAAGGGACTTGAATAAGGAGGGCTCCTAGAGAATGAGATTTAAGGTGAGATAAAAAGAAACAGGATGGGAAGGAGGACTAAGAGTAAGGGCTTGGAAGTAGGGAGAAGAAAGTTAAGCTGAATATACCTAAGTAACAGATAAATGCTCATGCTCATATCACTTCTTCATTAAGAACTCCTAAGAAAAGTTCTTAAGAAAGAAGACAAAAGCCTCTCTTGTCTGTGGATGATGGTCCCCTCCTTTTCAGGAGGGTACCAGTCACAGCAAGGAGAAGCTAAGATAAGGAAGAATGCAAGAGGGGATGATTCTGCAAGACAGTTTTGGGAGGTGACCCTCATATTTCCTAACATTAGACATCTAGAGGTGTAGGTGTCATGGCTGAGCTTGTTGTCCTGAGCTGCCTTTTCAGTCAAAGGAGAGCAACTGCTGCTTTTGCGGTGCAGTTCAGCTGAGCAGTTTTAGATGTCTGCTTAAAAGTGTGAAAAATTTGTTTCTATTGATGAAAACGGAGTTGAGGGAAGTTAACTCAGATGCAAAGATTACGGTTTATAAGATTCTATCAAATGATATGTAAACTTGCATTCACCTCCAAACAGCATACAGAACTGCCAAATATTTTATTCTTTCTGGACAAATCTTACTGTTGCATGATCCAAGTAGGACTTTTAGGTGGTCAAGGAGACTTACGAGACTGATATATTTAAGAAAAGGCAAAATGAGATATTTTTGGTAAATTGCATTTCCTTATTAGTCATCACTTCCCTTTTTATTCTGAGAAACAGCCTTCTTCAGACGTGTTCGTTTTATTTGGCACTAGTGTAGATAACTCCAGATGTTGCTGATTCTTTTTCAGTTCCTTGCCTTAGGAAACTTAGTTGCACCTGAGAGAAAATAGAAGCCAAACTGGAAGAAAAAGAAAACAGATATGTAATAGCCTTGCTAGAGGAAAAGAAAGATCAGATTAATTTATATGCTCTGGATGATCTCTAATTGTTTCCTTAAAGATGAATTAAAGCCTTTTTATTCACAAAGAGCTGAGTTCAGGGCCATGTATATCTCCTATTAGAGTTGAAAACATCACTGATAAAGAGCTGGATTTTCTAGCTTCCCTTAAGGGTCTGCTATTGCAATAGAAAACAGAGCACTAAATGTAGCAATTGGCAAGTAAGTAGAAGTGATAATAGGCTTTGATATTAAGGAGCAATATCCTTGGCTCACATAAGTAGGTGCCATCTTCTTATTTCAGCAGAGGTCTGCTTTTTGCCCCAGACTGGCAAAAAATTGCCCCAGATTGAGGCACCTAGATTTTTAGCTATGGACTGTTGTAATTTTAAATCTGCAAATACAGTGTATTATCTACCATGGCTTTCACACTTTTGAAGTTTGTCAAAGGATATTCTTGCTGTTCTAATCTACTAAGGATAAAGCCTGAGAAAACACTGATTTTTTTCCATTCTTTAGGATATGTTTCTTTGCTTACATTCTCTGTTAAATCAGCAGAGGTTGATGAGGTTAATGACATACAGACCTTTCCCCTCCAGAACAGCAGTTCACCTCTAGTTCACACTGCTAGATACTGAAAGTCATTCCACCTAAAATAATAAAATAAAATAAAATAAAATAAAATAAAATAAAATAAAATAAAATAAAATAAAAAGAAGAAAAGAGAAAAAAGATGTCACCCAGTTAATGACAAGTAAGAATTGACAAGCCTGCAACCCCTGAGATAGAGCTTTCCACGTCACTAAGCAGAGTGAGCAGGCCCGGAGACTGAATAATGTGCCAAAGTGTTCCTCTCTGACACCCCTGGAAAGCTCAGCAGACTTTTCTGTCCAGGGCTGGAAGACACCAAGATTTCCAGGCTATTATCTTCCACTGGAATAACATTCAGTCAAAGATAACTTGCTCCTTCTGGTGAAAGTACTTCCATATAAATAAGGGAAGGAGTGGTGTTCTTTGGAAACCAGTCTGGTATCACTTCTGACAGATAACAGCGATTGTGATGAAGAGTAAACACCTCAGTCACAGGGTGATGCAGAGCACGCTGATGCACGGAACCGCAGCTGAAGGCTGAATCACTGCTGTATCTAATTAGGCACATCAGTTAAGAGATGCAAGCCTTCAACTGTCTGAGAAGGGCTGAGATTGCTAATACCAATCTGTTATCGTCCTCACGGCTCAGAAGAGGTGATGGCTGATAAGATTAAAGAAATAGCATTTTTGTGTTAGAGCGGTCAGTAGCTTTCTGGCTGCTTGTTGGGGGAAAGGTGGGGGAAGGGGGGGAAGTTAAGTGATGTTGCATCATTTTCTGATTTGGCCCTCTGAGTAACGTCAAGGTAAAGAAATAAATCGCTTGTATTTAAAGTGTTGGTGAATAACAGCAACCCCTTGATTTTCTAATGCCGTGTCATTTGAATTGTATATGCTATTGAATCAGACAAAATATGTATTTATGCATTAGGTTTCTTCAAAATTCCTAGTACGTTTTTTAACAAGATGCAGGAAAAATAAACTGAAATGCCGATCTTTTTATTCCTATGTTGTTTGTGACAAAGCATCAGCAATGTCCTGTGCCGAACATGATTCATGTAAGGCGCAGACAGCGGATACTGAGTTTGAAAGGGGGCTAATCAACAATCTTTGGAATAAAGAAGTATCTTAACTCAAAAATGTTGATGCATGAATGAACGTGATTCTCTGTGCACTGAGTTACTGTTTAGGGGACACATCTACTGTAGCAACCACACTGAATCAGTTCAGTGCCATTCACAAGCAAATTAAGTTGTAAAATCTCACTGTATGTGTATGTGTGTGTCTAAATATCTCTAGAGAAATTATTTATTTATTTTCTACTTTGCTCAAATTTTTCCTCTTCCAGCACACTCAGTTCATTCCTGGAGTCACTCTATTGATGTTAACAGTGGGGTATCAAGGAGGTATTTTGCTCTTCTACTAAATTTTTAGGATAAAAGTTTCTGGGACAAGGCCACACACAGCTGCAGGCGAACGGTCTGATCCAGGCAGGGGACTGATGTGGGGGTGGAGGAAGTCTGCTTCTCTGGCCTTGGGGACAGCACAAATCCAAGCTGGGTACTGTGTGAGAGAGCAAGGCAGCAACGCATAAAGGCTAAAGAAGGTGGGTATCCTGGCCTCTAGTCTTTTAGGGACAATCTGATGAAGGATTGTGGGATGGGCCCAGGGAAGGTGTGCCTTGTGAAAGAGCCTGGCAAAGAGCAGGTGTGAAAGAGGAGTGGTGCAGGGGATGTCAGAGTGCTGTGGCAGCTCATCTCATTGATGGCCAATTGGACAGGGAGTCTTTGTGCTCTGCCTTTCAGGCATACAGTAGTTGAAGATGGGGGATAAGGGAACACTGAAGAAGGAGGATGAACAGATTACTCTCTCTGTGAAGATGATGCTGTGGGTCTCTAACCTAGGCAGTGTTGGGTATTGCATATAGCCTCTGAGTTGTCTAAATGAACACAAAAGTGCAGTGTCCTCTTGAAAATTAGGGTGCAGCTTCATGTTATGAATCCTTCATCGATGGATCCAATACACCCTCTCCCACCCTTCTCTGCCACCACACAGGATCTGCTGCCTCCACTGCTGTGTCTGTTTTACTGCTGGTGTGTCCAGGACTGGTGAAATTGAGATGACTAAAGAAAAAAATATTACGACAGGAATACAATAGAAAAACAGGTGGTTAATAGGAAAAAAGTGCTTCTTTAGAACCAAATAATTTTATATCTCTGAGTTAGCTGAGCTGGTGCAAAGGAGAGGGATAACCAACCCTTCTTGGGGACTGGAGGGGACAGAGATGAGTAGGGGTGGGGGGTGGGGCTGAAAATTTTTTAGCCTGCACTACTGCCAAGGGACTGGAAACATCATAATCCGCTTTTAATAGGGATGGAATTCATCTAATGTTTCTAAAAAAACAGGTGTAAAAACAGGTGTGCATATGGACACTGCTCATGTCTGGAGAGCAAGAGCTCTACCCAGTCCAATAAATCCGCTCCCTACTGCTGAGCTGCTTTTTCTGTACTCCATGAGGGGAGTCCAGATGCCCAAGTACCTGAGTCTTAGAGCACTCAAATGAGCTCAGATGAGTGCTACCCATACCCTATAAATAGTTCATATCTTGTTCAAGTTTACAAGTAAATCCATTAACTAGCTTGATTATAAACAGATTCTGTAAGCACCTAAAGTTGGATCTATTTTAATGATGGAAAAAACCTCTCGTCTGTAGGTTACATTGTTAAAGAAATATGATCATCTTCCACTTAGTGTCATTATTTGCCAAATATAGTTTCTTGCCAACACTGAAAAATCATGTTCTGCTGGAGGAAATTCCTTAAACACTTGCCATCTCTCAACATCGCTTCCCTCCTCTATTGTTTCTAAAAGGAATAAAACTCCAGAGTGCTCTAAGCAAAAAAACAACCTCTCCTTTTCTTTGTCATTTGAACGTGACTTAACCTCTTCTCTAAGGACAGCTTGCCTTCACTCTCCGGTGGGGGATACAATGAAGACATGATACTGGAAAGCTGGAAGACCTTGCCCAATGAGTCGTTTTATCTAATGTGGCACCATCGTTGCTACAGTGACTCTGTAATCATTTTATGTTTACTGGCTATAATAACCATATGAAATGAATGTGCTACATGGTATACTGCATACAGTAAACCCGAGGCAGAACTAAGGTTATTTAGGTACCCATTTGAATATAATTAGAAACTATTTCTTCAGTTTAGAATAGTTGGTCTGGAGATAATTAAATAACCATGTAAAAGACACTGTAAAAGATAAATATGTATTTAGTCATCCGGCTATCTTGCTAGAGTTTTGGTCTGGCAATTGTTACAGCACTGTATAACTATAACTCAGCAATATGGTGTGTAATACATTATTATTACCTGGCCATTGATCAGATACACTGCTGCTTCTGGCTGCTTCTCCAAGCCAGCTGAAGCTGGTCTTGCTTCTCAAGCTAGATCAGTGCACGAAGTCCCCAGCCGACCAGAAGAGCTGCGTTTTATTTATCATAATTGTAATAACATTGTCTGTTCTTAACTAAGGGATTCTGCTCTTGTTTATATCCTGTTTATAAACTAGATTAATTCCATTGCCATTTTCTTACCTGGAATAACTGCAGATGCCTTTATTGAACCCTTAGTTGTTGCCTAACACTCTAAAAAACCCACCTACATAGCTTGTGATCTTCCGCAGGTAGAGAACAGAGGTATGTTTTTAAAATAAGTCTGTATCCTTTGTGTGCCACTATGTGAGACATTTTGGAAGGATTTGGTGTCCACAAAGTGCAGATAATCTGACTTTTGATGAGCACGGTTGTCCAAATGTCCCAAAATAAATGTTTAAATCTTGTATGTTACCTTAGAAAAGATAAACCAATCTGTCTGAAATTACTGACTATTAATTAATTTCTGTGATTTATTTTTCCCTTACACTGTGCAGAATAAAAGGGAGAAACTGACTAGTCTCCATGTGCCCTTTTCATAGTTTCAAACTTCTGGGTTTTGTTCCTTTCCCACCCTGTCATCAGCATAAGCTGCAGTTTTCAGGTTTCCCCCCTTTTTCTTTCCCATTAGTCGCTCTATTAAATATGTTAATTGTAGTGTCCCAGATTACTGGGAGCTCCTTAAATCAAAGCCATGAGAATTGGTAGCAAGGCGCTTAGCTATGGGCTTTGCTGATGATAACTGCATCATATGAGTATTCATACAGAACTGATTGAGCCCCTGAGGCCAGATGCTAGAGCTGTTTTGTGCTGCTCTGGCACCACAATGCAAACTTCAACAGAGTTTGCAGGTCTGCTTGAAGCCTATTTCCAAGTGAGGAAGTCCTGCCATACTGGCTTTAATGCTGGTGTGTCTCTTGCAAAACACAGCCCTCACTGGAAGGAAGGAAATGAGTCTGAAAGGTGTAGCCCAAATGGTCTGGCCAGCAGAGTCATTCATTTCATACTTAGCTGAGAGGAGCTGGATGGTTTTTGTGGCCAATGTTGTTTTTACAGTTAAAGACTTGGAGAGGCTTAAAATAACAACAATAACTAATAATTAAGAAATTTATTATTTTTATTATTATTTCTACTACTCCTACTCCTCCTCCTCCTCCTACTACTACTACACAGTCAAAATTGACAGTACTCAGTACTGTACAAACATATTGTGTCTGAAGAAACTTGCACTGGCAGCTTTAAAATTTCCCTCGCTGTGCATCTCTGATCCCGCTTTTGACTTTTCCCAAGGTATATCTGTTGAGATGGGCTGGTACATGCTACGCCTTAAAGCAGCTACAAAGGAGCTTTATTTGTACTGCCTGTCATTTCAAGCTGGAGGAATTCAGTATCTATCTCACTGCCTTTGCCATATGCAGTTGGGTTTTCTCCTTCCCCTCTGTAATTCTTCTGGGGACACTGCATAATAAAAGTCTCAACTTAATCAAGAAAAATTCAACATGTGGCACGGCAAGAGAGAGCACCGGGATTTAAAAGCGTAAAGCAAACAAACAAGCAGGCCCTTGTGATGTCAGACTAATAACACATTTGCTGCTGTGCTCTCCGGCTTGCTGGTGTGTGTACTGTTTCCCTGTACAACATTGTTCTGGGCTTTGTTTCCTTTGGCTGCTCAGCCCGAGAGGGTTCCCTGCTGCCAGGGGGCTGCTGGGACACCAGCAGGTGTCTGAATAATTGGAATAAAAATTCTTTTAGAAAGAAGCAGCTCATGGAAAAGAAAACCCTGTCCTTAGATTAAAAAAGTAAAAATAAAATAAGAAAAAGATCTTCATTTTCTAGGGCAGTTTCAAATCTTCCTTTCTCTTACTTAGAGATAAAATTAAGTCACACACATGAAGGAGTAATTGTTCCAGACTGGAGCAGGCTCAGCATAGCATGTGATGAGGGGAGCCACGTCCTGTGAGCCTATGGAAAGTGGAGGCTGTTTGTGGCATAGAGTCCAGTGCTTGACTCCTGGGTCAACACCACAGAACAAGGCTGTGCTTTGTCACATGTGGCAGTGCTGCCACGTGGAAAGCCAGTGAAGAACTAGCCACTGTTCCACACACAGTCACAATGTGTTGTAGACAGTGAGCCCATGACACCAGGGATTATAAGAACCCCCTGGAGCTAAGTGGAGAAATTCTCCCCAGGTTAAAGTAACTAAAAAGGTCTCTCTCACAATGCCCTGTTCTGTTACAGAAATGTACCCCGGCTCTGTCTCTCCTATTGGACCAT
>VZTH01013402.1:125776-167426 GCA_013397815.1 Aleadryas rufinucha
CCCGGAACCGACAACAGTGTTTTTTAAACCCCCATTTCCCACACTCTTTTCGAGAGCAAAGACTGACTGCTATAGCAGAAGCTGGCTGCCTAGGCACAGATGGATGTGGGTGTCTTTTGCTGCTTGGGCACCCAGTAGCATCTAGCAGTCCAAAAGGACGTCGATGCTGCGGGCCAGCCTAGCCACAGAGGCCAGCTGGTGGGGCTCCCTCCCCACAGGCAGAGAAGGTCTCCAGCACCTCCTCCCCTCAGCCCTGGTTGCTCCTTGCTTTGGGGCACTGCTGTGCTTGCCTTTGCCGCTGGCTGCTCCTGGCCAAGCAGAGGGAGGGGGACTCCTTCCACTTGGCATATAAAGGGTGTGGAGCTGGATGTGGTGTGGTGTATGTGGGGGATCTCTGTTCTCCAGGTTGTCTTAGCTGCTTCCTTGAAGGCTTTGGCAAGGGTGAGAGAAGAGGCCTGAGCCCGCAGGTGTGGATGTGGACTGGAGCAGCTGGGAAGTAGCTACTTGCAGGGACTTTTGGTGCCAGGCCTGGAGGGAAGACCTGGGCCATTTTAAGGTGCCCCTACGGATTAGGTAGCAGGTTAGGCAGGAGCGTGCAGCTGTTGGGGGTGGAAGAGAGACACCGTGCTGGAAATGGGTGTTTGTGCCCCAGCCCTGAGAAGGGGCAGCCTGTCCCCTGCAGTGCCAAGCAAGGTAGAACTGTGATGAGAGAGCCCAGAATAGGTCTGGGAGGCCTCCTGGGACTGGTGGTGGAAGTGGGCTTTAGTGTTATCACCCCAAGAGCTCCACAGAGGAGTAAAGACTGCACCCAGCCCGTAAGCAAGGTTCCCTGGGTGCTCACTCTCTGCACTTCAACCCCAGGGACAAATTTATTCTCTCTTGCATATGATTTCTCCTTCAAGGCCATCTCAGAGTCCTGCACAGTGTGTAAAATACCAGGAATCCCACCTGCAAAACAAGAAAGGCAGCAGGATGAGCAGTGGTTAAAAGAAAATCCCTGTGGAAGGACATTGAGAGGGCTGGGTCCTTGCATTTGCAATGGGATGGGGAGAAAAGGGCTTAGTTGCTGAGCGTGTAAGAGCCCCATAGTTTCTGCGATCATTTTGGCATTCAGCATGTTTATGAATAATGAAATAAACTGGTGTGACATGAGGGAATAAGCTGTAAGTGTCACAAAGCACCAGAAACAAAATCCATCCAAAATGCTTCTTTTCTTCTCGAGGAAAACCTAAAACAACTTTTCTGATTACCTGACAGTCCATTTAATCCCCAGGAAACATTCCTTTGTTACAGTTTCAAGGAGAATTACTTGAAATAATCCTTTGTACAATGCACTTCATTCTATTTTAGTTTTAAATCATGTCCCTTTTCTTTTTTGATTTTTTTAAGGGAAAAAGAAAAAAGACACCTAATCAATGCCTATGGAAGAGCTGAGGGCAAATCTGAGGCTTTCTGGTACAAGGATTGCCTTTTTGAGGAGATCTGTGCTAAAGAGACCATGACTGCAAGGGTTGAACAAGAAATAATAACAGAAAAAAAAAAAAAATTAAAAAAAAAAATAATAAAAAAAAAATCCTTGAAGCCCAGATCATTGCAATTGCAACAGTGCAGATTTGGCCATCACTGTGTCCCTGAGATGAGGAATGGTCTTTGACGGGTCTGTGTCACACGTGGGTGCCTTCCGCAGGGCTTTGTGCTGCCAGTGACCCAGATTCAGGAGGAGACCTGGGGTCTCCAGCACTGAGATCTTCATGGCTTTTGAGTGACACATGGTCAAGGAGGAGAACTGGGCTTGTCTGTGGCTGCTGCCATCTGCCTGCCCTCCAGCAAAGGTCACTTTCCAGGAAAGAGCCAGCTCGTCTCTTGGAAAAACCTAGTGGTGTGATGAAGGGAGGAAAGTAAAAGGCAAAAAAATATAATAAATAACACATATTTTGTTTCTTGCATTCTGGATGTCAGGAGTTAGTAATTCTAACAACAGAAAATGGTATAATCTGGAGTATATTGGGGTCTGTGAGTTTGACATTTGAATGCTCTCAGCTTGTCTTCTCTTTCCCATTGACTCCTGAGATTAATTTTCTCTTCTGTAATATTGACATAAATCTTATTTACCTCACAGAAATGTGTAAGAAGTTACTCTATTCGTATTCCCAGACATCTGAGGACATTTCACATATACAACCTGAAGGATGCTTTCAGCTGGGATGTCTTAGTTTAGGTCGGGGTATTTGTTCAGGTGAAGGCAGGTGGGTCAGAGCCTTCCTCCAGAATAGGCTTGGAAGGTGATGGCATTTTCCCCCTTACCAGATCTCCTCCTTGGGTGGTCATGCTGTTGGACATGGAGAGAAACTGTGTCCTACTGTCTGTAGTCAAGGTCTGTTTTTCCTCACATTTTCTGTGACTCTGCTCTTGACTGAGCCATGAAACTCACTGCCACAAGCTAGCATGGAAACCAGGTGTTAGTAATAATTCAGGAAAAGCAAGGCCTATTTCCTGGATTAGAGCTTTCTGAATGACACTGGATGGAACAAAAAAAATTCTCCCCCAAACTGATGAACACCTCAAGGAAAGGAATCAGGAACTTGACTTTAAACTGAAGTGTTTTTGCAGTGATTCCCATTGGTGTTTCCCCCACCAGGGTCTGCAGCACTAGGTCCTAGGCACATCTAGGAGAAGATATTGAAGTACATGTGAGAAGTTGGGGAAGACTGCTGAAAAATATTCACTCCACTATGATTCAGCACAGATTGCACTGGAGGGAAGAATTAATAACTACTGCCTAGGCCACAGGTTATTCCCTCTATTTTTGTTCTCATTTTTTTTTCACCTTTGCTTTCAGAAAATTCATTGCTTTTTTTTTCCTCCTAGAGAAAGAAACTCCCTTTGATCTATAAATAGCTCCACAAGTCAAAGCGGTGGGGCAACCTTAAAAATATATTATGGATATGTCAGTAGTGACTCTGTTGCTAAGGTTGTATTGAGGTTTGAACTTAAAGCAGGACTAATGTTCCTTTTTTCACACTCTGCTGAGTAGATACAGTGGTTGGACTTGGCACAGGAACACTTCAGAGGATGATTACCTTTGCTGTGTATGTACTTTAGGGAAACCGTGAACCTGCACCCTTCCTCTGAGATCTGCTTGCGCACCAACGTGTTTGTGTTGGGTACTATCAGCTCGCTTTTGGGCATGCAGAGTGGTCTGTATGAGAGATTCCCCTTCCCCAGAATGACAATTTTTTTGCTATTGAGGAACCGCTTGGCCATGTTGTTTGCTTCCCCCCCACCCCCAGCATTCCTCTTCTCTAGCAGTGCCAGCTGGGACCAGATCCCAGTGGAGCAGAGAGGGAAGGTGGCCGTGGTCTGGGGCGGGTCAGGGAGATGGTGGGGGCCACAGGGTGGTGTGTGGGACTTGGGACGACTCTCTGGAACATAGCATTCAAAGAAACAGGGATGGAAAAGGAGACAGCAGGAGCCTTTGTGTGGGGGTGGTGCCTTCCCTCCTGCTACAGGGAGATAGAGGGGGCACAGAGACAGGATGATGCAGGGCGATGCAGGACTCTGCAAAAATCCAGAGTTATCTTGTGAGCTGCAAACTTTCTGAAAAGCCTTCTTTAAAAAAAAAAAAAAGAAAAAAGAGCTCTTGAGAGAGGCAACAGCAGTAAACACAATGTTATTCTTTAAACAAATATCTTTAGAAATACCCTATTTGGTTCAAACAGAGCAGGAAAAGAACAACTGAAAATGCAGTTAATGTGGAATGCACTAAATGTTCATGTGAAGTTGCCAACACATTATCCTTGTATCTTTAACCAGGGAGGACTTCACTTGCAGAAATGGCTCTTGACAAAGTTAAGTGGACCTATACATTGTTTGGGAAATTGCCCTTATTTTGTGCGCTTCTTGTTCCAGTAATGGAACCCATGAGCAGAGGATAATTGCAGCAGTCTCATCTGTCAAATAATATTAGAAGTCAACAGCTATAATCTCAGCCACTTGCTTTACACAGCTTTTCTCTGTATTTTCTGTTCAAATTGTCAGTTGTTACATGTAAGTGTCCCCATTCCCTGTGGCTGATAGAAGTAAAAAGATTTAAGTAAATCAGGAGGAGTGCAGAGACAGGGCTTGGGCAATGGCTCACAGTGCTAGCACAGTAAATCATATGACAACAGCACAGTGGATATGAAAAATTACAGCCCGAGTGTAGTGTTACTTGTTACTATTATTGGCAGAGCAGCGTGGCACTGAATGGTTTGGCTTTGCGGGGATTCGGGGAAGCTACTGATTGGTTTTAGCTTGTGTAGGTTTGTGTTTTATGAGCTTGGCTTTTAGTTTCAGGAGATGAATGGGTCCCTGAAAACAGAACTCAGCTGAAACCATCATCTCTTCTGTGGGTCAAATCAAAAGCATTATAAAATTAATTTATTGGGATAGTCATTCAGCTGTGACACTGCAGCTCGGGGCACAGTTTCCCCAAAGCTCCCTTGTCATCACCTCATCGTCCTTATTCTCCTTTTTCCCCTCCCCAGTGTTAGGGACAGAAAAATAGTTATGGTTACATCAATACAGACTCCCCACACCACCACCTCCTGGTGAGGCTCTACCTTTGCTCCTACTTTGCAGGAAGGAGAAGGAACCCGTCTCCCTTTCTGTGTCTCTGCTGCTCTCAGAAGGGCACAATCACTGTTTGTTGTGGTTTTGTGAGCGTTTTATGGCTCTGTAAGGAGCTGGATTGAGACTGCCAATGTATTTTTTATTGCCATTGAATAATTGTCAATTGGTCGAAGCTGTATCATGAATGCATGAAGCCAAATTCATGCTCCTGGCTGGAAGGAAGCAACTCTGTTTGTCATTACCAGCCCTCTGTGCAGCAGACAGGGTGATTGTTTCCACAAATAGCTGAAGCCATGTTTGGCACCCTCTGTTGCGTGCTGATGGCAACTCCTCCTGGTTTTACTTAGTGGCATAGGTTATGCACACTGAAATACTGTGAGAAATAATTTCAAAGGGAGGTTTGAGGGCTATTGCAATATAGATGTTTAACTTCAGCTCTCCATGTAGAAACTTCTTCCACCCTCAGACAGCCTTGTGTGAGTTTACTTTTACTGCATGTCAGACTATCAGCTTCCAAACCGGCCAGAGCCGTTGCACTCTGCATTCACACCTTCCCATGTGTCAAAATAGCTTCCCGTGTTGGCAAGCCCTCAGTGGTCAGAGCTTTCTCTTTTGTTGCTCTCATATTGATTGCTTCCCGAGGCTATCAGAAATCCTTGATATAAAGCCATATGATAAGTCCAGTGTAAAGCTCTGGATAAAAAGCTGAGGTGTCTCCTTGCCTTTTGTGCTGTGTGATTGAGTCATTGTTGCTCAGGTGCTCTGATAATGTCAGCTGCCTCTTTCTGCTGAATTTTACTCCTCAGAGCTGGTGATAGGGTGATCCCATCCACCATCTCATCTTCCTCCACTTCTTATTCCAGAAAGCCTGTAGCAAGTTTTTGTCTTTCTTCAGTGGAATATTTGTATGTACATGGCAATACAGGTCATGATTAATGGGCTCTGCAGTCTGCTTTTTTTTTAATGTCAGAATAATAAAATATCTGGCTCGTCAGATTGTTTGCCCTGATTGTTCAGCTAAATGCATTTAGCACCAGAGGTAGAACCAGCATATACGTATATGAATACCATTCTGGCAATTATTGTCAGAAGTGACAGCTGATTGCAGGTATTAGAATGATGCAACTTGTTCAAACTTAATGTTATCTATTATGAACTCTACTTCATGATGATAATAGCTGGAAGGCATTGATTTTGTTTTCTGTTACTTATCTCAAGCCCATACATTTTGCTTGCATTATTGACTTTTCTGATCATTTCATGCATCATCTCTTCAGAAGATGTGTAAATCAATGTTGACTGTGCAATGTATGTTGTTTATTAAGCTGCCGCGTAGGTTTACACCTTGAAGAAAATCATCAAACGCATGTCTTGAATAATTGTTGAGCAGGCCTGGCAAGAGAGGGCAGCCTTGGAGCATGCTGGCGCTGGTGTGGAAGAGTTCAGTTAATTATTTATCTGGGCCACAGTATTTGCATGCCTATATGAATTTTTTATGAAGTTAATTAGCTTTTCAAGATGTTGAATCGGTTCAGCGCTGCAATGATTGCAGCCCGACACACTGGGCAAGTGGCTGGGAGAGAGACGCTTGAGTCACAGGCAGGAAAACAGGCAGTGGGGAATGCAAATGGATGGGAGTGCCTTTGAACACTTTCAACAGGTGGCCCTCAGCACCATGAAACCCATTGTGTTTGCGGTCAGCAGCTTGAACCCAGCAATACAGGAAGGGGCTCAGATTGCACCTATTTCTGAGGCAACAGATTTAGACATTTAGGCTGAACTAAAGCTCCACCCACATAAAACCCAAGAGGGTGGAATGAAGAGGGACTGGGGAAATTAAAACCCGTCCCATGAGATGGCCCAGGCTGCACAGCTGCTGCACAGGCTATTCACTCAGAGCTGCTCATCCAGACCATGGATGGAAAAAACCAGTCATCGCCTCTCTGCACCAGCTGGGGCCACTGCGAAGTCCTGCAAACAGGCTGTGTGTGTCAGGACTCGAGGCTGGGAATTCAGCTCTACAGTTGCAGCGTGAGGTAAATCCCAGCCACATGGTGGGAGACAAACCCAGGGCCAGGAAATAGCAAGGATTGAGACTGCAGAGACTGGTGCTATTGTATGGCATTTGATGGCAATTTCTTTTACTGCTCAAAGCAAGGCAAGGAAGAGTGGTGGGAACTGAGACCTGCCCTGGGTTTGTTAGGGCTGTAGGTCTTTTGGTGCCTCTTTTGGGGCCAGAGGCTGCACCAGGGTAGAGCGTAATCCTTATGCTGCAGATCTACTTGTCTACCACCAGTGTCAGGCTTTGTGCCAGCTTTTAAGCAGAAATACAGGCACCCAAAGCAGCCTTTTCCTCCATACACCTTGAAAATGGAGCCTGGCTGATAAGGAGTTTCCTGTGGAGCACCTCCTTCAAGAGGTAAGCTCCCTCTCACAGACATTGCTAACTTTTGTCAACTTTTCCCATTCTCGAGTGTTTGGTGGTGAATGTACACAATTTAGAAATGTTTGCATTCTTTTCCTAGGTGTATCTTTGCATTGAAACACTGCAGTCTCATCCACAGAGATGAAATGCACACTGTGAGAAAAATAATAGTATAATTCAAGACTGCTAGCATCGTAAACGAGCAGTCACTATTTAAAAGATGTAACCATGTCTGATCTTTTCACACATATGGTCATTTATTCAGAGAACAAATATTTTAGCATTTGGAAAGAGCCCTGGTTTTGAATATCATCTCAAATCCAGCTAAAGAGAAAAGAATGTCAAATAGGCCATATAAATTCCATTGAACTAATGTTTTCATAATCCGTATTGAAAAAATCTGAGAATAGAACATTTTTTTTTAAAGTGGCTGAGGGTTAGTTACTGAGCTCATTTGGAGAAATGAAATTTTCACAGGTCTAGAAATGACAAAATATAATTGATATCCATGAAGATTAAATGAGATTTGGAGCCAAGTATTGTTCATATTTAAAAGTTAAATAATAATTTGCCCTCCACATCATTAACAATAAGTTTCATCTCCATCTGACTTTATTGTTGGCTACATAGGTCATTCTCTATTGAACAAAACGGGAAAGAAAGCGCCTCATAGGAAACTGGGCGTATAGACTAGAAGGCGATAGACAGAAGAATGAGAGATTGTGATGTTTGGGATGTGTTTATGAGCATAATTTCTCCCTGAAATCCTCATGGAAGTGGGGAATAGCTGAAGTGGGACACTGTGGTCCATCGAAGCTGTACCACTCCTTCTATATGCTTGCATTCATTGCTCCATCTCTGCTTTTGAAAATACATTTGTGTTCTTTGTGTACTTAATTCTGAGCATCATTGTTCCTCATTTTTCCCTTTGAATGAACTCTTTAGAAATCCTAATGAAAACGGAACAAAAGCCCCCACCAGGTGACTCATGGAGTAGCTTTGTTCCTGCCACCTGATGAGAGCCTCTATGCAGTATCTGCTTCTGACACGTAGTTTCCTGTCTCTCTCACTTCCACATATAGAAATGGAGTTTTATTTATCCAGAGAGGTTCTCAGATAGAGAAGAGTATTTGATAGAAAGTTTCCCTTACTAATTGTCCATTCTTTCTTGTATTGCAGGCTTAAAGCATGTTGGAATCCCTGTTTAGCAAAACTTCCTGCTCAAAATGCTTGCTGTACTGTGTATAATTTAAACCCCTATGTGAGTTTATATACATGCATACACAGAGCAATTTGGCAGGTCTTGGGAGGTGCTGGGCATGCAAGACCCTTCATCTCACATAACCTTCTCTCCCCTGCAGAGTTTCCAGGGAATCAGTGGACAGTGATGGGAATGTTTGATCCTTTGACTGTGATTTCTCTCTGTAGGTGCTTGGAATCCTTGCTGAAGGACTCAGGAAAAATCAGGCAAAAAAATCTTTAATTTTACTCTTAAAGGGAGAAAGGATGACAGAAATTACTACTAGTCAAGTAAATGAGAGAGCTCTTTAACCATGCTAACTGTGTTCATTTAAAGCTCTTTTGGTGAAACTCTAACCAGCATTCAGTGAGAATTGCCACTGAAATCAGTACAACCAGGATTTAACCATCAATGTCGTCTTCATTTCCCAGTCTTTCATAGTCTGTGTGTCGTATCTGCCGTGTGTGGATGTCTCAGATATCCAAGGCTTTGAGCAGCATAGAAATCCTAGTGAGGGTCTGTATCTCTTTTCTGTCCTGAAACAATGTAAAAATCTCTAAGCAAAAGAAATTATTGATTATATCTGGTTCCTAGAGACAAAGGATCGTGTCCTTAATATCCTTAAAATAAGTAGGACATGAGTTGAGCTAGGTTTTTTTTTCTGCAAGTTCATCTATTCATATTCTCTCAGTTAAATAGATATATTTTAAGAAATGGTATCCTGGTTACAAACCCCTATCTCCCAAAAGGTAGAAGACCTCGAACTTTCTTCCACTTCTCTATTTCTTTCTCAAATGCAATCCCAAGTGGGAAGGAGGACACTCAGCTTACTAGTTCTCATAAATGGATCATATATTTTGCCAAACATACAATTTAAAGCAATAGGGATTTCATTCTTCATTAGTCCTACTGTGAATGGTTTAGTATTCCTCTCACCAAAGACAGTGTAGGCAGCAGGATAGTGCTTCTGGTCTTAAGGCACACAGGCAGGCAAGTGTATGGAGGATTCAGGCTGAGAGGTAACTACTCTTCTTACAGTCTGCAGTTCAAAGTGGCCTGAGATGCTTTGGGTACTTGAGCCCTCCTCAGAGGGTAGCCACAGCATCACCTATAAGAGATCTCTGCCCTTCTGGACTCCCAGCTGGAGTTCTCATACTGCAAGTCATCCAAAATGGCATCAAATACCTATCCCTGGTTAACTTGAGCCCACAGCATGCCTGTAGCACCATTCATGTAAACACTGGACTATAGGTGTCTTAATCTTGAGGTCTCAGATGAAAAGCAACAAAGGAAAGACATCCAGGTTTCTGTGTGGTTGCAGACACCATAGTGTTTCCCCTTGCCCCCACCCACATTCATGGTCTCTGACCTGGGTTTCCTGTTATTTTTATTCCTCCCTGGTTTTCCAGGCAGTTTGTGAGCACAGTACTCAGGTGGTGTGAATTAGATTAGATCCAATATTTTAAGCCATCATTTAATTTTCAAATGAATATTTAATTGGCTACTGAATGCTCAGACAGATGTGGGAAGCTTTGAATGGGTGGTATGTAGGGCTAGCTCCATGAAGGCAGAGACTAGGATGGCACACCAGGACCAGCCTGATGGTGAGCTGAGCTATCAGGTTATTTGGCAGTATTCACTTATTTATATTCATATTTATGTTTATTTACGTTTTTGAACCTTGTTATTGGGAAGTAGATGATACTTTGCATTTTACTAGCTTGTATGAAGTCTGCTCTGAAAACCACCAAAATCCTGAGATACCCATATAATATCCATGTCCAAATTGGGCTGGGTAGTTGTGAATCACCATGTTTCCATTTTCACATGGGAGCAAATCTTCTAGTCTGGGAGACAAAGTCGTATTATACACAGATCATTGCAAAGTAATAGAGATTTTAACATCACTTCCTATCAGGATGCATGCTCGCTACTTACCAGAAAACAACAGGTATTTGATGTTTGACAGGTCAGAAAAATGTGTGACAATCCACAAGGAAAATAATTTCCCTTGATTACGTCTTTTCTGGCTGCTGAGTCTGAGGGTTTATACTGTTTATCTATGTTCAGGTACAAATTTGATGAATTTTGTATTTTCGCCTTTTTTTTTTTTCCATGTAATCTATGCTGATACTGGATAGAGTTTCTCTGGCTCATTTATTTGTTGGATGACCTGTCATGAATAGGTAATACTTCAATATAAACTGCAAAACATTTTGACCCTCTATACATGTTTAGTGACATACATGCAGAAGTGACTGATGTTATGGTGATATGAAGGGCATTGTGTGAGCAGGCACATCAGAGCAATCTCCCCTGCTCCAGAGAAGACCTCCTGGACTCCTGCCCTGGGAGGAGGAGACAGACCAGGCCAAAGCAGACAGGACTGAGAACAGTTGTGTGTACAGACTGGCAAAGCAGAGCAGCAACACAAGAGGGGATTTTGTTTCCCAGTGTTTATTTTCTAACTGGAACAAAACCTATTTTGACTTCCTGTCAAAATATCTACTCATAGGCAGCTGGATCTTTTGAGGGGCAGAGTTGCTGACATTTCTACTGGGTGATCACATCAATCTGAAGTGGAAGTAGCAAGGACACCGGCATTGTTGTTTTACCAGGCAATGTGTGTGGGTGATGGTGGGAGGAATTATATTCCAGTCCCCTTGCCATCTGCCCAGCACAGCTTTCTGCAATGCAGCTTGACACAGGGATGTTTATTCCACAGGATGCAACACATATGAACTCTTCTGGTACATGTGTGCAATCATTTCAGAATCTTTTTAACTTCTTTTTTAACTCGGACTTAGTTCCCAATCCCATAAGTGCTTCAGTGTGTGCATGGGTTTACTCATATAAATTGCATTACTACAGAAGCAAGTGATGTTTTTCTGACTCTAAGTATATATTCGTTTGGAGGATCAAGGTTTCTCAAACTATTATTTTATAAAAAAAATTAAAATCTAGAGATATTTTGTTAGATAAATTACTGTGTGATCTTTTTGTTCAATCATTTTAGATTTACATATTTTAATGGTTATTTATTTTTCCAAGATATCTATTAAAAGTTATTACCACTTAAAACTGTGAGAGAAACCCAGCTGCGAGGTATTTGAACTTTTTCTGTGCTAAATTCTGGAGAATGAGAGCAAGCATTACATGCACTTCTCAGTGTTCTGAGAGACAGCGTCCCTGTTGTTATTTCATTTTCTGTTGCTGGAGAAGGTCCATTGCAAAGCATTGCTCACTCATTAGCACAGCTCCAGAGGCGATGCCAGTCATGGTTTGGGGTTATGTGGCAGCACCCTCGGAGCTGAGTGTTGCTCTGCTGACATCACTCTCCCTCCATGTGCAGCCCAGCCAGTGCCATACCACAGCATAGCTTGTAGCACAGGGCGTGGGGCTGATGGCACCTTGCCCTGACCACCAGCATCAGAGGCATTTTTGTAATGTGAGCAGCCTGGTCAAAATGAAGACCTTGAAAAATTAGAGGGTTGGGCACCTGGGATGGGGCAAACCTGGTTGTGTGTACAGACTTGGGAATGAGGGGCTGGAGAGCGGTGCCATGGAAAGGGAGCTGGGGGTCCTGGTCGATGGCAAGTTGGACACGAGTCAGCAGTGCCCTGGCAGCCAGGAGGGCCAAGCGTGTCCTGGGGGGCATCAGGCACAGCATCGCCAGCTGGGCAAGGGAGGGGATTGCCCTGCTCTGCTCTGCACTGGGGCAGCCTCACCTCGAGTGCTGGGGGCAGTTTTGGGTACCACAACATAAAAAGGACATTAAACTATTAAAGAGTGTCCAAAGGAGGGCAACGAAGATGGTGAAGGGCCTTGGGGGAAGCCATATGAGGAGTGGCTGAGGTCACTTGTTTGGTTCAGCCTGGAGAAAAGGAAACTGAGGGGAGACCTCATCACAATTTACAACCTCCTCACGAGGGGAAGCTGAGGGGCAGTTACTGATCCGTTCACTCTCATGACCAGTGACAGGACCCAAGGGAATGGCCTGAAGCTGAGTCAGGGGAGGTTTAGATTGGATATTAGAAAAAGGTTCTTCATCCAGAGGTTGGTTGGGCACTGGAACGGGCTCCCCAGGGTCACAGCACCAAGCTCAATAGGGTTCAAGAAGTGTTTGGACAATGCTCTCGGCACATGGTGTGACTCTTGGGGTGTCCTGCTCAAGTGCAGGAGCTGGACTCGATGATCCTGATGGGTGCCTTCTAACTCAGCATATTCTGTGATTCTATGATATTGCTTTTGTTTGAAACTTCTAAAGGAGAATTTTAATAATTTAATGAAAGATGGGAAAATGTCTTTTTCTATCAGTCATCCTGACAGCCCTTTCCCCTGAGACCATCCGATGAAGGCACATTTGCCATCCCCTCACAGTGTCTTTCAGTGCATCCAACAAGCTTAATAACCCCTATGTGCTTCTGCTGATGTTATCAGTGATGGTTTACCTAACAATGAAAACTCAAGTTATCACTGATGGGTTTATTCATTTAAATAGCTCACACTTCCATTACTAGCATTTTCTATGGACTTTGAGGTCACAAAACTGGCAATGCTGCATTCACACTTTGAAATCCTGAGAGATTTATCTCTTCAAAGATGCCCCAGATTTGGATTCACAAAGTAGATAATAATCTTTTCACCTGCCTCAGGTTTGCAGGTTGTTGTTTTTATCTTGAGAGGATACAACCCTAAAAGGAAAATTGTCTTACAAGGAAGTGAAAAGCCTTGTTTCTACATTCAGACTTCCAGGAGGTTTTGGTCATCTACACATTTCCTAGCAAATTACTCTGGTCAGCAGAAAGGGTTGCCCATAGAATTTGCCTCTTGTTAGGAGCTATTGACCAGGAAAATGACCTTTCTTTCCTGCAATCTATAAATTACCTTTTAAAGTCATTTGCAATAACCATTTAAGTAGGGAAGCAGTTACAGGAGAGATGTATATGAAGGAAGGTAACTCAGAAGATGAACCGTCAGTAGACATTGGCCCCAGTGCATTCTAAATCCTTTTTGTGTCAGCGGGAAATGAAACCTTTCTGCATAGGAAATAAAAGTAAAGGTAAGTTATGATTAAAAAAATTAAAATCTGTTTAATTAGCTTTACTCATCTTCAGCAATCACTGGAAATGGAAAGGTGGTGAGAGCAGGGGAGATGAAAACTGCTAAGTCTTCAAATGCAAGTGAGGAGCTCTGGTAAAACCCAACTTTGTGGTAAGCATTTAAAGGACCCCTTAATTAGCTTTTCTGGAAAGTTCACTGATGATATGCTGGAATAATGATCCCATATGTTCAAAAATGTCTAGTCATTAGCCAGCATGGTGGCTGAACATACTAATGCATTTGCCTTTTAGATATTTCAAGAGCGGCTGGTGCTGCTGCTGTTGCTGCTGCTGGGGAGGTCAGCCCTTTGTTTTGCTAAATCACATAGCAGCTTTCAGGAATGAATCATTTTCTTAGTCACACTGTGAACATCAGATCCCAGCAAAGAGAGGAGAATGGTCGTGTTTAGAGTGGAAAGGGCAGAGGGTTCAAGAGGGATGGGGGTTTGTTTTGTTCTTTTTTTGTTTTCTGTCCTGGCCCTGGTCCACCAATACGTGCAAGAATCTGGAGTGAATTAGCAGAACAAGTGTGGGACTGGCAGCCCCACACTGTCAATACATTATTGATAGCATGAAAAACATTTTTATTAACACTCAGTCACTAAAGCACCTTAGGTTTTCAGACAGCTGCTCAGGTATATTCTAAACTAAATGTCATCACCTCGTCTTTTTGTAGCTGTGATAAACAAGTAGCCTGTCTAAAGACTGGTACCCTGAGACTGTGACTTGCTGAGGACAAGAACTCTCTTGTCTGACACCTCGGCTGTGAAGTTACTGACTTTCACTCATTAAGCACATGTGCTAGACGACCTGAATAATCTTCTCTAAACTTTTTGGTGCAAGTTTACCTGGTCCAGCTCAAGTAAAATGAAAGAGTTCTCATTGATTTCATTAGGATTGTATTAGACTTAAGTTAAAAATAAGAATCAGGGATAGGGCTAAGCTAAGAAAAATTAATAGGAGAGGCATTTCTGCAGATGGAGTTTCAGAGAGGTAGGTTTGAACGCAGAGGAACTGACCCAAATTGTTCCAGTTGGTGTGACTGGGAAAAAGACCTTGTGTCAGTAGTGATGAAACCACATGAAAAGTGCAAAGAGAAGTGAGTTTTGGACCAATAGAAGATGTGGAGGGAGGAGCAGCACAGATAATTCTCACATTTTCAAAACAATGAGATCTTCAGCAGACCTTATTTTCAGGAGGCAAGAAAAAATTTGAAAAGGAGATATATTGAAAAGACTCTTAAATTTAATATTCCAGAAATAAACATCTCAAATCTGATTTAAGCTTTGTCCACTGGGGTGTTTATTTTTTTCCTTCTTACAATTTCCCTTTTAAAGTCTAGAGGACAGAGGAAAATGCAGAATCAATAAACAAACAATGGTGTCTTTTTATTGGTCTCTTTTTCAGTGTTTGATGGAATTACAGGAAAAAGAAAAGGTGTTTCTTAGGATAAAGTCTAACACATTCTTCTTTTTAATAATATTTCGAAGCTAAGGCACTGTGATTAGGTATTCTCTTTGTCCTGTGGCTCTCTGGAATGAAGAGTCTGGGCTCCAGGGTACATTTTCCTCCACTTACAGTAGAAGAACCCACACCAAGTTCATTTTTTATGACTTCCATAATCATGTGTGGATTGTCACAGTGTGGGAGCTGGAGTTAATTTTAACTGAATTGTGGCCTAGAAAATATAGTTGCTTAATAAGCCTGAAATATACATCAGATCAGAATTTCCATTTCCAAAATTTGGAATGAGTTACTCATCTGTGAAGCTGACAACAGCTTCCATGTTTAAGTGCTAAACAGCTTTTATTGAGCCAACTTTTAGAAGGTGCTAATATCTAGATCCACATGTCTTCTATGTTTGCAATGGCAAATACTCAAAAAGAAGCATAATTTGGCTCAAAATGAGTTGATATAACAAAAAAGTTCACATTCTTCCTATGTCACTGCTGCCTGAAACAGATATAGAGGCAATTTATTCAGAATAAATTATTGCCAGCCTTAGCTAAAATAACTTGCTCTCTGAAGCTTACTTATGTGTGTAACCAAGGGGAGCTGTCTGGCTACATCTGTTTTTGCACATCTTTCAGATGTATCACATACAAAATCCACCATTTGGGGATATTGTGTCATCAGTGACACAGTCTAGGGAACTCTGAGTTCATAAACCAAAGAACAGGTTACATCCATCCATATATGTAGTTTTTTCATCTGTGTCAGATGCAATATTGATAATATTCTTCATTGTAATATTTAATGACAATCTTCATCTAGTAATTGATGGCAGTATAATTAAGTATATAAAGTTACTTATACACAGGAGGTTGGAAAATGTTCTTTGTTTTGCTTAACTGTTTAAGGACACCTTGAGAAGGAAGAAGCAAGTGAAATTGTTTGTGAAATAATGAAGAATATGGATTGGTCACTTGAATTATAATATGGAATTACCCATACTTGCATGTGCTATTTAGGGGCAGATGCAGCAAATCCAGAGAATCTGAAGTTCCTTTGCTTTTTGCTCATTTATCAGTCCACTGGTTTTCTTTGTGGCACAAATGCACCTTTCTGCTTCACTCTCCCATTCCTCAGGAGCATGTCCTCTCCTTAAGTAACTCAGTCACGGTTTAACCCCAGCCATCGACAGAGCACCATGCAGCCACGGGAGGGGACTTTTGGAAAGATGACGTTTACCTTCCCAAGGAACTGTTACTTCTAATGGAGCCCTGCTGTCCTGGGGATGGTTTTACACCTGCCTGCCCATGGGAAGTGGTGAAATCATTCCTTGTTTTGCTTTGCTTTGTGCGCATGTCTTTTGCTTTCCCCATTAAACTGTCTTTATCTCAGCCCATGGGTTTTCCAGCTTTTATCCTTCTGATTCTATCCCCAATCTTGCTGGTGGGCGAGTGAGCGAGTAGCTGCATGGGGCTTGGTGGCTGGCTGGGCATGGCAACTCTCCAAGACTCTTCTTGCTTCTCTTGTGCCTCACAACTAGGCAAGCCCACTGCAAGACATCCAAAGTGACCTTTCTTGTCTTGCCTGCTCTGTTCCTCCTCTGACAAACATGGAGGGAGATGCACCCAGGTTTGCTTGTGCAGGAAGAGGAGAAGGTAAGAGGAAGACTGGGATCTCTAAGCTCTCCATAGAGGGTAATAGTAAGCTTTGTGCCACTCTTTTTCTTTTCTTTTTTTCCAGAAGGTAGCTTGGCTAGAAAGCTGTCTGAAGTGCGCTAAAGGGCCAGGGATAGAAAGAGCTATGGTTTTTTTCTCTTTTCAGGTAGCCAGCTGCATCTTTGCTCACATTCTGTCTAGTTTTGCAACAACACAAGCTGGGGTGTTTCCCTTTCTTGTCTATGTTGCCCATGTTCTTGTGTATCAGTTACACCAATGTCAACCCAGCAGCCTGCTTCCAGGATGGGGCATCCTCCAGAGCGTGGGCTGCAACACTGTGTGGGTGTTTCGAGAAATAAGTTTGTGTCTTTCTTTCTGAGACTCTATCACATACCTCTGACAGAGGCAGAAAAAATTGTATCAGTCATCAAATCTTTGCTCTTTTGGAAACACCAGGCTTTTCAGATGTGGCCTTCAGCTGAGCCCACATGTGTTAGAGTCGGGGAATGCAACCGAGACATTCCTGGTGCATGCTGATGTAAATACTTGGTGAATGGGGTCTGGAGATTTTCAAGGCTTGTTTGCAAGACAGACCACAGCAGAGTAGTTTCCAGCAGGCAAGGTGTAGACTTTCAAAGTCTTAGGTCACAGAGTCCAAAAATGACACCTTGTGTTTCTGTACTGTGCTTTACTAGATGAAACATGATCTCGGATTCCTCATCAGCAGATGTACACTGCCAGTGCTGGCTTTTGTAAGGAGACTGTTCCTCAATGAATTTTCTATGTTTTATCAGAGCAGAACTGTGGGAAACATCGCATGAAAGTAATACATCCTATAAAAGATATTAAAAAGGTGAAAAATATACCTGTGGGAATTGTCTCATAATTTTATTATCCAAACCTCAAGAATTTGCCAAACAGGGCTGGAAGTCTCAGAGGACTGGCTAGCTCACAAAATTTCCTAAATTTGCTAAGGAAAATAGGGCAAGTGCACATTTTAATTCTGAGCACTTTGTTGCTTCTGTTTCTGCTCTGTAGCTGAGTGAAGTGCGAAGTGCAGAGGTATATGAAAATGAAACTGAAGAAAAGGAACTGCTTTTCTAAACATCTTGGCATTTGGCCAGGTCTTTTTGGTGATGTAAATTGGGAAAGCTGTTGGCAAGCTAAGGAGCTGCTTTAGATTACACCCCATGAGAATCTGGCACAGAGCGTTTGACAGGTTTTTGAATTTAGATTTTCGGGAGACACAATATAAGGCTTTTATTTAAATACTCAGGTGCAAATATAACCTGAGCTCTTCTTAGGTGTCTGAAAATATCTCTTTATCAGCAAGCTCAGAGAATTAATACACAAGCTAGCCAGAGGTTCTCCCATATCAGCATTATAGCATCACTTTTGCGTAGTCATGCCTATCATAGTTGTTCGATGACTGCCCCCATAGCCCCCTTTTTAAGCTAAATTCAGCTATAACTGACTAATTAAGCAATTTTGAGATGTATTTCAGAACCTATTGACTAAAAAGTTATATTCTTTCAAAGCTAAAAGTGTTGCCTTAGGGGAATTAAGTGAGGCCTTTAAATTTTTTAGTAGCACAGCTTTCTGCTTAATAGGTTTTGAAATATGTCTCAAACTCACTTAATTAGTTATAGTGTATTTTAGCCCAGGAAAGTGGTTGGGTTTCTCCAGGCATGGACACCAACTAGCAAGGCTTGCCGCAGGCATGGCCACTTGCACACCAGTGCTGCTGCAGGTGCAGCGAGGCAGATGAAGGTGGAGTGCGAGAAGCTGGGTGTCACTCGTGGGGACAGGGTGCAGGAGACCGACCTGCTGCTGGAGGCACCTTGTGCAAGGGTTCACGTGCAGGTGTGTCAGGGCCCCTTGGGTGTCCTGACTGGCTTGACATCAGCAGTGATGGGAGCCAAGGCAGTGCTGATGAGATCCCATTGCTGCAGAGGGTGTCAAAGGTAATTTTAGGTTTTGTGGGATATTCTGCCTGAGAAATGTGCAGGACCTGTGCAGGTCCTGTATGATTTCTAACAGCCCTGTACAGATGTCTCAAGTATGCTAGGACAGCTTGTATAGCCAGATACATGTTTAGGCAACCTAATTTTGTCTGATATGCTTGTACACACCTAAATTCCCCTAAATTTAGTTGTGTTTTTTTTCTTTTTGTTTGTTTCGGGTTTTTTGTTTCTTTTTTTTTCTTTTTTTTTTTTTTTTTTTCGGGTTTTTTTTTTTTTTTTTTTCGGGTTTTTTTTTTTTTTTTTTTGTTTGTTTGTTTGTTTTTTTAATTTAGAGCTGAATCTTCTGTGGCATGCCTGTGCTATGGTGTGCTGAAGCACGCTGAGCTCCTTCAGCCATCCCAGTCTCAGGAAAGTGCTCTGCCTGTGCCTGGTCTGCGTGGTGGGGCAGCAGGGAAGAGTCCTGCTGCTTCTGGGCTTGTAAATCTTCCCTCCTTCCAAGCAAAAGCAAAGGTGCTCTGCTAGGCTCCTGATCACTTCTCTCTGTGCTCGCTGGCCTGAACCCATGGTGGTGTTCTCCTTCACCTTCGCAGAGGAGAGCATTTGGACCAAAATTAACGAGCTGTGTGCTTAATTACCTCTACCTGCTACTTGAAACATTCCGCTTTTACACTAGAAAGGCAAACTTGTATGATTCAGCAGCATCCTCTGCCACAAAAACTACTTAGAACAAATGTCTATAGATACCACGTTGCCCTTCAAAATCAGGTATCACTCTCTCTGCTTTTATCAGCACAGATAATTTGTTAGTATTCACATTAGCCAGTTCTCTCACTGAAGTCTATTATTAGTCATATAACATGCTCATTTTCTAATATATCATATACAGACTTAACCTGTCTACTAGATTTATGGGTGCTATTTTTTTCTCAGTCTTGTCTACTGCCTTTTTTTTTTCTGTGCTGTTTTTTCTTTCTAAAACCACACAGAGACATATTTTGAGGAAGGCTTTGACTAACAGCTGTTTGACCTGCCAGGTTGGAAATCTTTTTTACTGGTTCTATGCTGCCAGGCTGAAACTGTACAAAAATGCACACGGAGTCAGATGATTTCTTCTGAGTATTGACACTAAGGTTTTTTATAAAGAATTTTAAATTTACCTTCTGAACCTAGGGCTAAAGCAGGAACATAATTGATCTGGGAACTTGCCAGAAATTATTGTCTGTTCTGTCATTGATTCTGTTCTTTTTTCTCTCCCAAAGTTCTTTTTTATATTTTTGAGTGTTTTTGGAGCAAATCTGTTTGAGATTGTCGAGGTCCTGTGCATCTACTGTGATACAAGGAATATTTCAAGTAAAAGAAAAATTATTCTTAACTTCCCTTCAAAGTTAAGCAAAGCCTGCTGTAAATAATTTCTGATCATTTCATTGCTCAGCTGTTTTTGAGCCCTTTAGAATCTATGCAAAGCCATACCAAGAGAGGAAGGCAACTTCCCCCACCCCCATTAATAAGGGAAAATGAACTTAAAGTAAGATAAATGTCACAAAGTTATTATTTCAGTTGCCCAAAATTAAACAAATACCAGTCTAATAATTATAATTGGAACAAAGCCAATGTTAACAAAAATTATATGCTAGTATGCAAACCTCACGCAGCTCTGAAAGCTGTAATTGGTCATGATGATGAAGTCAGATAAAAACCCCATTCCTTCTGTTATGAAGACTTGATCAGGCAGTAGGTAGGAAGTCACTGATGATTAAGGTGGTGACTGACCCAATGACAGAGTGGACTGGTGTGCCTGTGCTAGGACATATTTAAATCTCAGCAGGCCTGGGGTATTCCCAGATATAGGCTGCCTCTGATCTGGGATACCTGTATGTGCTACAGCGTCATTCTCCATAAATCTGACCCCTGAGCAGAGCTGCCTGAATTATGTGCCAGGACTGGTTTTGTCTGACTTTTTTCTGCTTACAGCTTATCCACAAATGGCTTTGAGATTTGTTTAGATTTGTTAACGTTTTTGTGGGCATAAATAAACTGTTAATGAAAGAATTAGCTGGTATGATAAGGTGATGGAATATATTTATGGCATAACAATAGTCTCTGAACTCCAGTGATACTGTCCCTGTTCCATAACTGGACAGCCTGCAGTTCACACGCAGTGGTCTCCGCCCTGTTCAGGGCATTCAGAAATATTTGTTACTGCTTGGGAACAAAGTAATCAGTTACAGTGCTAATTATGTTATGGATGCTTGTTCTAACCAATATTTGTGAGGTTTTTGTTTTCCATTACTGATCCCACAGCTCTCGGTGTTGTGCCAGACTGTGGGGACACCAGTGAGACAAGACGCTGGGCTTGGATTGCATTTTAAAAAGTGTCTTTTCCTTTCTCTGCTTTTTGCAAAAGCAACCCACCTGTGAGAAGACACTAGTCATCACAGAGACAATAAAGGCAGAGTTGTCTATTCCCTACAGCTCTAGGAAGAAGTAGTTTCTATGGGTGGAAACCTTTACTGTTTTTAAACATCTGCGAAGGCCTACCAGGTCTCTGTTTTCTTTGGCCAGAGGCTGGCAGTCATGGAATATTAGGAAGAACTGAATTAACTATTCCAAGTTAGAACATCGTGAACATTGACCTTTTGCTAATTTTTTTTTTTCCTCAGAAAGCATATTTTCAGTAAGAAAAGAGCCTTGTTTATTTGTTTGTTCTTAGAAAACAAGGATTGGTAATATTTCATTTTACCAAAATTTCCGCCCTTTGCTTTCAGGTTTGCTTAGGAAAACAACATTTCCATAAATTTTTAGTTCCTTTCATAACTTATCTTGAACAAACAATACCCTTTTCTTACTTATGCTAATAAGTGGAATTCAGTTCTAATGAGGAAAAGCAATATTTGTGCTGCAGCAGAGCAAAACTTTAATATTTTAAAGTGATCTAGAAAGTCTAGTAAAATCAAATTGACTCCCTTTTGTTAATGAATGCGTTCAAATTAGCAGATTAATTAACACGTGCAAATAGTTCTGCTGGAATGTTTTGACTTACGATTTCTTCTGCCTGGTCTGTGCAGTATGTTAGCATTCTTCTTTATCTATTGGTTGCTGAAGTAATGATCCAAAACACGAGTTGCATTTTGTAAACATGACTGGGAGGGTTTTTTTAAAGTTTTGTCAAATAGTGTTCAGGGGCACAAAAGTATATTCAGACTGACTTGATCTTGTCTCACTTCCTTGGAAGCAGTACAGTGGGAAGTCAGGCTATCAATGCAATCTTTCCTCTCTACGTCTTTCTTTACAGGAACTGTAGGGAGTGGAATTTCAACTACCCCACCACAAACAAACTGCTTGCCCTCAGTTGATGCATATGTACCCAGTATTTGGCTTCAACATAACATAAGGATATATCTTGCTATTGTTTATCTTGTTGAGGTAACAGCGTATTTTTTGGGGGTTGGTCGTGATAATTAAACACCACAGCAAAATACAAATGTGGCAAAACTCATGTTGCCTTGTTGTGGGATGCCCTGTCTGTTTTTCCCAGTTTGCCAAACTCTCCTGCAGCCCACCAGAGCAGGGGTTTCTCTGGCTCCATCAGCCTATCCTCTGGTCTCAAGGTTTTTTCCCCAGCACACCTCCAGGCCTAGATCATAAACAGCGTGAGTGTTGAACTACTTATGCTTTTAATGACCTTGTTATTATCCTACTGCAAGTCCAATATAAATAAACATAATTAATTGTCTTTTACCTTTATATGTCTGAATGATGCGTCAGGTTTTCCTTTTCTTTTCGAGACAAAGAAAAATGTGTGTACCAATATTATGAGACAGTACTAAACGGCTAAAGTAGACATAATTAGGAGCTGGGAACCTCTTTGGACTAATTATAGTACCCAGCACTTCACTTCCATTTAACTTGCTTAAATCCAGCCCAGCCCATTGGTTACAAAAAGCCTGGGATGGTGACCTGCCAGTGTTACAGAGTGTAAAATAAATGGACTGTTCTTTGTCCCTGTTCCTCCTAATGGACAGATGTTGATACAAACACCGTCACCATGCTCTCTGGCACCCTCTGCCAAGGCACTGCCAGCCATAAGGGGTGGTGACTCTCCTGATTTCCCCTTCCCCTCTCCAGTCTGATTGCTCCCCTTTAGCCTTATAGCTGAGTCCCAGGTTATGAGAAGTTTTTCTGGTGTGGGCTTCAGCCCCAGAAGTGATTTTGCAGAGGGCCAAAATGTACCACATGCTGGATGCACAGAATGCAGTCCCCAGTCGGTATGATGCCTAAGGGTATGCCTGGTTTTCAATAAAGTTGTCCAGCAGACATCAAATGGAGCTTGCTCTTTAGTACTGTGCTGCTTTCAGGCTGGGAGGAGCAGTTTTAAGAAGTAGACAACTCAATTATCCAGGGATAAAGATTTTTATTTGTTCTTGTGGGGTTTTTTTCTCCTTTTTGCAAAAGGAGTAAGTAAATATCTTATTTGTTTGGAAAGATAATACTCTGGTTAGGTAATCTGTTGTTTTGAAGGACCTTGCTTTTATTAAGGAAAACTGTCTGTATCTATCCAGCTTAGCTATTTGCAGGACACTTATCTCTGCAGTGTCTGAGAGCCAAGCATGATCATTAAGAGAAATACTAACATGTTTAAATCCTAAATGAGAACCCCATTATGGGATAAGTTCAATTTCATGTCATAGTGGGAAAACTAGACCCTTGCTGAAGATGAGCTGAGTATTGAATACAAGTTGTATTTTGTATGCTGGGATTTTTTTTCCCCTTTTAACTTACTGTTTATTAGGGACTTTAGGTCTTGATCAGTTATAAAGCTTGAGGAGGGGGAAAAATGCTGTAACAAACCCAAGCAGCATCAGCAGATAGGAGAGCGGGAACCACCTGCCGCTCTGTGAGCTGCAGCCGATGAAGGGTACAGAAAGAAATGATTGACACCAGCATACAAACACACGCCCTGACTAGACACAGCAATATAGCCCAATAGCAACGTTATATCCTGTGATGAGATGAAAGAATACAGTCTTTAAAAGCAAAACACTTTGGAACATAAACTCCCCATATATTGGAGCGAGTCCCTGAGGAGCAGCACTGTGCCCCGTGCCCCTCCTTTGCTCCTGCTCGCTACAGATCCTGCTCCACAAGCAGCAGGCAGGTTCAAACAAGGTCAGAGTGTCTGGCTTCTTGGCAGAAGCTGTCCTTTCTGCAAACTTAATAAATGGAATCCAGGTGCAGGAGATATTCTTTGCAAATATGTCGTCCATTGCGTCTATAATGTTTTCCATCGCCGGGGCTGGAGCTCCTAGGTTGTATTAGTCCCCTGCTGATCAGAAAAGGGTTTGACAATGACCAGTTGCCAAGAGAAGGAACTTAATCAAATTAGAATGCATAAAATTTCTGAAAAACATACCAAGAATTCAGAGCTGCATGCAGCTGCCTAGAGCAGAGGTCTTGAACACCCTGCCCATAGGCTGGAGTTTTATTTCTTTGTGGGCCATATGGCACATGAAGCCTGGAAACATGCTTACTTTAGTAATAAAACGCTGCTCACCCACCTGGCTACAAAGCTAACCTTTAAAAGCAAGACAAGCATAACAGATAAAGAGTTCTCTTCCTTATGTGAAATGAGACCTTTGGGAAAAATGAATTCCTTCCCACTTTTTCCTCCTTTGCACTGCACTACATTGGGATGTTCACTCCAAAGCCTAGTAATGATACTAATCTCTGCACACAAATCTCTGTCAAGATGACCAGTTTTTGTCAAATGATCTAGGAAACAAGAAAGAAATATAAGACTGGAAGAGACTTCTAAATCAACAAATGCAGTTACATACTGTCACTAGTAATGATCTTACTATAATATGACCAGTCAAGCCCAGTTTTAGTTGAGAAAAAAATGAAAATGCTGAAGGAAAACATGGGGTTGCTCATGGGAAGGAAATTCAGAAGCAAGAAAGTTAGGGCTGGAAGAAAGAAACAAGCCAGGGAAAAGGGAGGGGAAGAAAAAATTTTTAAAAATAGTGAAACAGTGGGAGAAAGTAAGGGGGTACCAAAAAAAAGGGAACAAAGTGACCAAAATACTTCAGAAACATGTTTTCCTGCTGATGGCAATGAGTACAACTTGAATGGCTGCTGACAGCTCTGAGCTTTGTTATTGCACATGAGACACATGCCAGTTCTGCTTGTAGTGTAACTTCCGCTGTAATGTCACTGCTGTTGTGTAACAGGTAGCAAATTTTCATTTGATGGTGTTTGTTTCCTGGAAGCACATGAGTTTCATTTGGGGAGTTACAAAAAAGTAGTGTTTTATCTTGAGTTTTACTGAAAACAATCTTTACCTGTACATTTGGAGACACAAACAGTGTATTTGCACAGTTAGTGCTACACATGCAAGCTGTGTCTAGTTATGGACCACAAGTCCATAAGAGCATTTTTTCTCTTCCTGACTGGATGAATCATGCAGCTAGTTAGTGTGGGTCGAGTTCTGAATTGTAACATGCTGTGTTACTTCATCTCTGCATTGTTCAGCCAAAGACACGAGAACCCACCATGGGATTTAGATGTCTACCCCACTCTGTATTCAATTGAGACATTTGCTAGATACAATTTAATTGGATTTTCATACTGGTTGCAGCTTAAATCAAACTTCATTATTGGCTCACTGAAATGGCAAATACATGGAAAGTTGTGAGTGACTTTGGATGGGATAAATGAACCTAATAAATTAGTCATCCAGCTGTGTTATGAAAACATTTTTTTTCTGGAATGTTTGCTTTCCACTTGCCAAGCAATGCCCCAGCTTTCTATGGTTTTGCAGCAATTTTGAGCAGAGCCTGGCAACAATACCTAACTCACTGTTAGCTTTGTCCTATGCAGAGTGTCTGGTAGGCTGGCCCCAGCAAGCTGACTTTCCTTTGCAAATTGGTCAGGACTTAAAACTGTCTCCTGTCACTGCCCCTCATTTCACATTAACCTTAACTGATGCCCAGAAGGACCTAACTGCAGGGCACTGGAAACAAATGTACCAGAAATCCATCCTTCCACAGTTTTACCACCAGGCATTAGATATATCAGAGATCATTCTATTTAATTTATGAGGTGTGAGAATCAAATAACCTATATAAAAATTTATGTTGTGTCTCTAGATGTCCAATCGAGATTGAAATATGTCTGGTTAACTTCCAAATAAATTGACTCCTCTAGAGTTTTCACTGAATTTTTCTCCCAGGCTAGAGTATGATTGAGTTTTATAGGTTTAATGTTGTGAAGTAGCACCTTAGAGAGAGTAGAGTTGAGACATTTGCCCAACCATAGGCGTATGCTATTGTTTCAGTACCAGTGAGGGGGACTCACTTTAGAGGGAGTTTATGACTCTGCTTTGTCTGTAATTACAGATTAAAATGGTACCATAGCAATATTTGAAGAGAATCAAACCCTACTGAGGGATAGAGCCAGTGTTGTGGGAAATATTTCTGGATGAACCCATGCTTCTCAGCCAGCAGAAATTCATCTGTCATCTTCAGGTTAACTGGGATTGGAGAAAAGGAAAGGTAATTACACTTTTAAGTCACATTCTCCCAGGGAGGTGAATGTGGAATGCTGACACTAGTGAATCCATCCGGCCTAAGACCCTCTTCTCAAGAACATAAGCAAAACATCTATGAAAGCAAATTCAGGCACCCTCCTGCAATGTGCCCCTCACAGAGAGCCCTGCAAGCTGCTGGGACACATGCCAAGAAATTTTGGTGGAATCTATGCGTCTTTCCTTGTGGCTGGGGTTGGTGCATCAGACTGTGCCAGGCTTTCATTCCCCTCACCTGCAGTGTAGGTGGTGGAGCTGATTGTGGAATAACTTTGTCCATCCTGGAGATGCAGGCATACAAATAGTCCTTCTGGATATGGGTGTATGTTCGCCTTTTAATGCCTCTCTGTTGATGCTGTATCACCATGCCTTGAAATGTAGGTGGTAGCTCTAGTTAAGGGTGCATCATGGTTTAACCCCAGCCAACAAACAAATGCCGGGCCCACACACCCACTTGTCACTCTCCCACCAGTGGAACTGGGGAGAGCATTGAAAGACTGAAGGGCAGAAAACTTGTGGGTTGAGATAAAGACAGTTTAATAGGTAAAGCAAAAGCTGTGCATGTAAGCAAAACAAAACAAGGTTCAGTCAACTCCAGGAAAGCAGGGCTCCAGCATGTGCAATGGTTATTTGGAAGACAAGTGTCATAAGTCCTAACATTCTCCCCTTTCTCCTTTTCCCCCTTGCTTTATATACTGAGCATGATGTTGTGTGATGTGGAATATCCCTTTGGTTGGTTGGTGTCAGCTGTTCAGGTTGTGTCTTCTCCCAACCTCCCATGCACCTCCAGCCTCCTTGCCAACATGTCTGTATGAAAAGCAGAAAAGGCCTTGTCTCTGTGTGAGCCCTGCTCAGCAATACCAAAAACATCTCTGTGTTATCAACTCTGTGCTCAGCACAAATGCCAAACACAGCCCCATGCTAGGTACTGTGATGAAAATTAACTCTACCCCAGCCAAAGCCAGCACAGGGTGGAAAGCTGTATTTTTGCCTTGATGTACATATAATGTAGTTGAGCTGAGGAGAATATGTAGGAGAGCAGATTCAACACTAGCAATATTTTGGTAGTGGTGGAGAGAGTGGTGGTCAGGGGACAGCTTCAACAAAGGATTTGGTTGTGTACACCCTGATTACACGAAAGATTAAGCAGATATTAAGCAGAAGTCCATTGCAAATTCGTCATTATCACTGAGCCTACACCCATCATTTTTAACACTCTTTATCCATTCCTAACAAACATTTTGAGTAATGTTAATCCCACCTTATGGGCTGGCAAAGTAATTTGTGCAGACTGTACCCAGGACTGTTTTTTTTCTTCTAGAAATGGAAAAAGCAAGATTGGAGAATTGACAGAAGATCTGTGGTCTCACAAGCCATTACTTTTTACCCTGAAATCTTTCCTTTACTCTAGAAAATCTGTGGCAGCAGTTGTGTTTTACCCTGCTGGATAGGGGAGCAGCTTTGCCTTACTTTTCATATTGTGTAACATTTCAGGCTTTGACTTGATGATTGTCATGAATTTTGTAGGGTAGGCAAAATGGCAAAACAGAAACATCTAAATCTCTGCTCTTTTTGTGAAAACTTACAGCTGGCAAAATGATTACACCTCCTTGGGGCTGCTAAATCCTGTGGGAGCTCTTTAAAATTATAGCAGATTTCACTGAGTGTGTGTAGCAAATATGACCTATGATTCCACCTATGTTCTCCGTCAGTTTAATTCTTACCCCTCCACTTTGCTCCTTTCATCAGCTCTTTTTTAACTTTGTCCTGTCCTTGATTTTTTCCTGGAATAATCTAGCTCTCTTGGGCTTAGTCTTCATTAAAAAGGAAAAAAAAAGTTATCTAACATGTCTTACCTAACAGCCCTGTTTTTTCCAGTAAAGGTGAGAAAGGTGGTTTTCTTTTCAGACCTGCCAATTCTTGTCTTTTCTTCTGAGATTGCTCGCCAGCGTGGAGATGGCTTTGTGTTGTGAATTCCTCTTTCACAGTTCTGCTCCGAACTGGGTTATGACCATCATGTTGTACCGAGGTTGCCGTGCAGGTATCCATTCAGAAAGATTTCCAGTGAGAACCAGCAATATTTTTTCCTTTGAAGTGCTAATAACAGTTATTGTGGGGTTCTTCCTGTCCTGGGTCAGTTTACATAAGTGATTGTGTATGTGTATGAGAGAGCAAAGGGGGCGAAAAAGCAGATGGAAGAGTAGTAACAACTGGAGAGTGGATGAGTCCACAGCACATGGGCAAAGGAAATGCTGGGAGAAATAATTAGTGCTGTAATCTGATTTGCTAATAATCCATTTATAAAACAGTTATGATATATACTTGTAGGAATGTGACTGATCAAAACGACAAATGGTATTACTTCCTCCCCTCCCACTCTGTATTAAAGAGCCTTAATTACTTGATGGCTCAAGACTTTGTGGGTGACTCATGCTACAAAGAGTCAGATGCTCACAGCACATAATGGAGCTCTTGAAAAGCTTTCATAATGATGGCGGGCTTTGCATTACCTCCCTCCCATACATCCCTCTCTGCCAAAGAGTTATTAGGTAATTTAAAATAATTAAAAAGGAAATAATTAGAAGATTTTACACACAGAGAAATAGCACTTGCAGCTAATTATGTAAGTCTATCACTTCTAACAGTGGAACACAGTTACCATTATCAGAGAATTGCGTTTGAATTGTGACGGATAATCCTCTGGTCCCATGTTGCACTCTTGCAAGTGGGAACTGGTTGTCTAGGTTTTTACAGCTTGAAAGAGGTGTAAGGAGCCTATGGTCTAGCCACAGCTCTGCCATGAGAGGTTTCTGCTCAACTTTGTTCCCTGCAGATTTTTACCTAATTAGAACGTTGTAGGGAACGAAAACTCCTTCATCTAATCTTAATGTGTTTGCACGAGGTGTTCTGCTAAACGCACAGGAGTTCCTGCACGTTTGCAACTCCTTGTAGGCTTGGGATGGCAGAGTAACTTCCTGACAAGAAGACTATAGACATGGGTCATGTTAAATGAAGTAAATGACAAAATTATCCTATGGTCTTGCTATCAGTAGCATGGACACCATCTCTATAAATATGGTGATAGGAGTATGAGGTAATAATTTATTTCATCAATCAGCAACATGGAGCTTGCATGTGGATAATGGCAACTGCTTAACAGTACAAAAAAATTACATTGTAATTTTATCACAAGAAGCTGATATCCTACCCAAATAAAGCCTTCGACACTTTAGGCATTCAGAATCTAATTATTCAGAGAGAAATTTGGCCAAAGAAAGTGAGACAAACCTCCTTCCACCTTTGAAAAATATCTGTAATAACATCACTGCTGCTCATCAGACTGCCCCTAACATTGGACAGTCCATAATCCAACCACTGGACAGTGATAATCCAAAGGCTATGGCTGAACTGTGAAAGAGCAGCACAAAGTGACAGAAGTAACAGAAGTAACAGTGATTGGATCTCTTGACTTTTTTTTTTCTTTTTTTAGAAAGCTGTTGGCAATATTATCTTACTATTTGTTTTATTTTACTCGTAGAGGTGTTGGGGTCCTCTGAAGGGGTGTTCACAGTAGAAAGTTCATTTACAGGCTCTAGAGGAGTTTTGTATTTCTTTGTCCTTTGCCTGTGGATGAAACACAGAGAAAGGAAACCAGCTTTTGTGAGCATCTGCATCGTTTGCATCTTTGGTTGTAATATGGGCTAACAGCAATTTCCTGACATATGAAATGCTTTTTGAGTTATGAATAGATTGTGCTTTTTAAAAGCTAAGCATTATAATCATCATGCAGTACTTTAGGAGTGGTATAAGAGAGGTTGTATTAAATACCATCATTAATGATCTAAAAGAAAAAAGTGAGAAGAACATGATTACAAAATTCAGAGGATATTGAATTAGGAGGACTAGAGAGAAAATGAGATAATAAAAAGAGACCTAAAGAGATTATAAAGGTAGGCGGGCGTTTTTATAGAAACTAAGATTCATCCCGGAAAACTGCAGGATAATAAATCTGAGGGAAAATAATCTGAAACACATATCTCCAAGAGGAAGAAGAAGCCTGGGAAGCAGTAATTCTGAAAGAAGTAAGGTGATAACGGTTAGCCAACCAAGCTTGAATTTGCAATATCATAAAGCTGCAAAATGTCCAATGTAATTTTAAGTTGCAAGTGCCAAACTATCATGTCACAAGACTGATAATCTTTTTTGCAAACAGTTTATTACAACAGAATACAGAGCAGCTCAAGCAGTTTTCAACTCTGAGCGGTGAGTTTTGATCTATTTAGTTACTGTGCAGTGTCCTCACTAAAACTAGTACCCGCTTTAAATGTTTCAAGATATTTGCTTAAAACTGGTGAGGTGCTATTTTTGTTTATGCTGCTGTGCGTGTCACACAGACCCACTGGGGTCTTCAGTTGCTGTCCACTCAGATGTGGGAAGCAATGCTGATAGCAACTCTTACACACTTTCTTCTGCACTTCCTCTTGAGTGAAAGGTTTGCATGTGTGGATGGAGTCTGAAGGGGAACGAAGGGGAAAATGCTTAATATTATTTTACTGAAATAAATTATATCAGCAAAGAGCTGATACAGACAATGGGTGGGTTGAAAACCTACCCTTTCCAAGCAATGGGCAGCAGGGAAAAAGTGGTATGATTCATGGTGATTTAAATTAAGAAGTTTCAGTCTGCAACTGAGATGTGCTCAGAGCACACAGGCAGGCTATTACTGCACCTTGTCTGAGTAGTAAAAACTCATACATTTGTATAGTTGATGACTTTTGCATTGCCCTCATCATGCCCTCAGTTCCTTGGCCCTGGACCAGCAGCTCTCTATGCTATTTCCATTGAGCCACAGCTGAGCAGAAGATAACAAAACTTGTTCCCGAAAAGTGACACGATCCCTTATGGATCCTGGGCTGAGACTACTGGGCATTTTGCAGAAGAATAGCAATGAATTGAAGCTGCTGCAGTGGGCTGTGACAAGCCAGCACAGTGAGCAGAAGACAGTTTTGATATGTGAATATTGCCAGTTTGGAGCTCAGTAGGTCAGCTGAGGAATTGTGCTGCTGCCTTTGGTTCCCACTGTATTTTTGTAACTACTGAAGTTTTCAGACCAAGGTAGATTATATTTAGAGTCTCCCTATTAAATCATCATAAACTTTTAATGCTGGGAATATGACCTGTTCAAAAAATGAAATGTAAATAGCAAAAGTTTGAAGTGGTTATTGAAACTGCTGTCAGTGTGAATCATACTGTCTTACCCAAGAAATAAGCTGCTGGGTTTAATAAGGCAGAAGTTGTGAAAGTGAATATCCTCTCCAAATAAAGCAAAACTAACATTTTACTATCTTCTGATGGTTGAAAATTTATGGTGGCAGCTAAGATATGAATGAAAGTTAAATAGTCCTATTAATTTGATTACTTGTTTCCAGAGCCATCAGACATGTGGAAAGTAATATCATGTGGGAAGTGGTGTAAGATTTACACTCGCCTGAGAGAAATCACTGCTCCGTCTATCAGATTTGATAGGTGTCAGAGGGCCCTTTGAAAATGAATAATAAGGGAACTGAATAATAAGAAAGACACGTAGCTGTTTAAAACTTTTAAACATTTGGATGAATTCTTGAACTAATTAAAACAAAAGTTTAAATGGAAGTTTTGACATATATTTGGAATATGGTAGAACTGCTCAGCTGAGTGTGTGAATTATCCCCCTCTCACTGACATTTGTGAGGGTGGATTTTGAGGTGCAAAAGACTTTGTGGCCATTAAAATTAGAGAAAATTTGGGTTGAGTTTGCGCCTGTATCCTTTTATGCATTCATGGTACAGGAGAACTCAACCATATCAGGACGCTGCCGTTCAGGCCTTTGCACAGACCTGAGCCACGCCGCATATACAGCAATCCCCACAATGTCCCTTCTATTTATTTTATGTTAAAATTTGCTAAGCTATTAAATGTAATAAAGTCTTCTTCTCTAGGGCAGCAGTGGGCCCCAACTGACATAGCAGTGGTCACAAACCCATGCTGATGAAGGGCCTGTGTCTTGCCTCATGAATGCCAATGGCATAACTCTTCAGTGACTTTAGTGGGAGTGGTGTTAAACCCTAGAGGAGACTTACACAAAAATAATTGACCTGAACTGGTGAACAAACACATGTCATGTTTCATCTTTGTGCCTTTTTCTGTTGCGGGGAATCCTTTCCCAGACCAGCCCGGGGAAGTTCCGTTGCAGAAGTTAGCAGAGCGATGTAAAACAAAGCACTGTTCAGAGCCTGCATTTCCCGTGGAACAGCAGCAGTAGCTGTACAGCCTGGCACAGAATAGGGCTGGATTAATCTCTTACTCTTCATTTGAAAGGCTCTGTATTAAAAGACTAAGGTTTAGGATTTTACATCCATTTAATACCTGGCTAAGTATTGGGGGTATGTGTTCAGATATTAATGTGACTAAGAAGATGTATGCTTGGGTTAAGGTTATTTCAAAAAAAGAAGCTCTGTCATTAATAATTTTTGGTCAGGAGCTCTGCCCGTCATCAGGAGATAAATCATCTTCCAGCAGCTGTGACAGCTCTTTAAGTCTGAGGCCCGAACAGCTTAATTGGGGAAATGATCAATTCTAAGATACATAGTCAAGATGACATCCTTGGTGCAGCAAATTCTTTCAGGAATGAACATGAATAAAATGAATATATTTATGGAACAGTGATGTAATTCAGAATCTTGGCTGTTACGGAGCCTATGCATCTTCATTCCTTCCCTGCCCTGTAGCAGTTTTCCAAGACTCCAACCTCACATAACTGTGAATGGTCTGAAAACTACTCCAGGTGAATGCAGATTTTGTAAGAATGAAGAATCTTTCCAAATACTATGAATGAATAAAAAGTCTGCATTTCCTAGAGAGTATTGTGAGTCAACTTACCTTATTTTTCCATATATGGAGTAAACATAACTCAAACCAAAACAAAACAAAACAAACCCCAAAACCTCTTACCTGTGAATTGCTGGAAAAAATTGCCACTTTAAAGTGACAATTATGCGCACTGACCCCATCCATAGTAACGCAAATCCTATAAGCAGATGCTTCCTGTACTTTAGGTGCCACAGAAACACCTGAAAATCCCATGGTTTGTCTTTGCACCTTTCTTGAATTATTGATTTGTTCAGCTGAGGTCACCTAGAAAGAGAACAACTGATTCACCTTTTGGGAATGCAAGGGGTTTGATTTGTTACATGGAACAACTGGCAAATTTTCCTTCAGACACTATCATTACATGATTCGCCAGTAGCACAGACTGCTGCCTGGAATTTTCTTTGCAATGGAGGATGGCTTCCATTTGTGTATATACATTGCTGCAGTTTCCAGTCCTGCCTGCTTTTTTTCCCCAGTGGGAGTTACCAGGCATGAGACATACCAACAGCACGGGAAAAGTGCCGTGGCTGTGCTTCGCTGGCTGGGCTCAGGCAAGGAGGGAACCAGAGCATGGACAGGGAACAAACTGCTGCTGTCCAGAGAGCCTGTGGGTGGGCTGGATGTGGTTGCCCACCATTCAGTTCTGCTGCTGGTGTTGTAGCAGACCAGGTGCTTTGCAAGCTGTCAGTGTTGCTTGTGTTAGGGTAGAGTGGTGGGTAAGCACCGCAGAAATGGGCTCCAGAGCCTGCTAGCTATGTACCAAGCAGTTTTGGTTTCAAACTAGATTATTTTCATTCCTAAAATGTGCGATGTGCCTGCACATGTTCCCAGGGATGACAAAACACTACAGCAGCCATTCGTAAATTATGATTGGTGACTTTATCCAGAAAAAATGGCTTCAGGTTATGTGGAGAGCATCCTTTCATACACAGGTTCTTGATTAACCTTGCAGGTTCCCATTGAGCTGTTACCATGAATAAAGTAAGAGGCCACATGAAAAGCACTTTCATACTGACGTGAAGTAAAGCAGACCAAGTGCTCTTACTGCGTATTTTGTCAAAATAATTTTCATGCTGAAGTTTAAGCCACATAGCATAAATATTTCCCAGCTAGCAGGCAGTGATCATGGAGCACATAGTAGAGTGCATGACTCAGGCCATCAAAAGAAAAGCTTTAACCATGAACTCTGTGAACTCTAAGGAAAACCTCCAGCTGAGCAGATATAATGTATTGGAAGTGACTTGGATACCTTCCCGTCTGTGGTGCTTTTTAATGAAATCAGTCCTCCCCCACTCTGAATGAGTGTGTGTGTGTGTGTGTGTGTGCTAAATTGATACAGGGCAGCGGACTCCCCAGGATTAGCTAATGAAAATAGCACTGTAAAATGAATTGAGCAAATCGATACAGCTGGAATTTTGAGCACTGTGACAAATGCACCAACCCGAAACTCCCCTCTCCCACTGCAGCCAATATTTTATGTGCAAGTATGTGTTGCAAACTCCCAAAATGAGACTGCTATTTGTAAATTAAAATTGGCTTGGGCCACAGGCTACTGCTTAGGGAAGCAAAGGAGAAGGAGGAGCTCTTCAAGCAGTGGAAGATGGCACTGCCCTTAGAAAATTCTGGGTCATGCATGCCATTAGAAGGAAGGTCTAGGAGAGCCTCCTGAGCTGTGCTGGTGTGAGGAACTATTTTCAAGTGTATGAAATAACATGGGAACCGGAGGATTTTGGGAATTTTTCCAGGATCCTTATTGCCTTTCTGACCCCTCTGAATCTTCCAGCCTAGTTGTGAGAGCACTGGGTGGGCAGGGAGAAAACAAAAACAAAAGGCTGTGGATGGGCCAAGAAAAAGCCTGGGTGCCTTATGTAGGCTCAACTTTTGGGGCTTCATAAACACATCCCCCTGTTTCCTCCAGCGCTGCAGGAATCCTGGCTTTGGGGAATGCAGAGGAAGCTTAAATTTACTCCATTTCAGGAGGAATTTTTCATCTTTCATGCAGGGTAAGTGACACATAATTTCAAATGTGAATGTCATAATTAAGTCTAATTATTTTACCATACTTTTGCCTTCATTAGACATTGTGTTTGCAATAATTGCTGTAATCAACCATATGGTTAGTATTAACTCGTTAACTACATGAGGGCAGATAATCCCTGCAGGAGGAATAGATGACTTCCAGGTCTGGAGATGTCGTGCTGAGTCTCATCACCCCGGGGAATGACAGGGTTTTGGCTCTCTGTCACCTCTCACAGACGAGCAGGAGGGAAAGGTTTCAGACGCTTCACATAGCTGAGTGGGTTCAGAGGACGTGAAAGCCCCAAATCTGAGCTTTGGACAAAGAAAGCAAATCTGTCTCTTAGCTCTGCAGTGCCACAAAATACATCCATGTGGATGCTCTGTGTTCCTAGGGAGCAAGGCTGGGCAGCTGGCTGATTTGGGACAGCCTCACTGGGCAGCAACTTGTGGCCGAAAGCTGGGCACTTTTGGTAGGCAGACTGTCATGGTTTAACAGAAGCATGAAGTGAGTCTGTAGGAAAACTTCTCTGTGCATTAGTACTTACATTTACCAGCTTCAACTTTGTGCTGTCAGCTGTAATTGCAAGAAGCCACCACCAGCATCTGAGTGTGTAATGATGATATCTACCAACTAATTCTCTTTTTGCTGGCTTGCTAATAATTCTGTCATCTTGTTGGGAATGATTCCCCTCTCAAATTATTTTTTACAGTTATATTATTAAAAAAAAATCTGGATTAAGTACACGGTAATTGCCGGGGTTTGTAGGATATGTGCTAATTTTTCTTTTGCAGTGTGCCAGGTTGCCAGAATCAGTTAATCAAGTATTTCTTCTTTCTGTGCAACACTTGCAATGTACAATGCTTCCTGAGTAACATCTCACTTGACCTGCTATTTGGTGTCTTGTATTTTCCCTGATCTCACCATAAGTGGACTTCAGTTAGCTGTGGAGCAAACCAGAGGGCAAAATTTAATCTTGATGCTATTTTCCAGCCAAATGTTTAATTTATATGTTGGTTTCTTCATTTATCCCCCCTTTTTCTGTTTTCAGGAAAGCAAACAAAAAATGTATTCATTCACAGAGCCAACAGTGATGTTCAGAGCTAATCCATTACCTCTTCAACATCTTCTGTAGTGGAGATGCAGAAGGTTTCTTATAAAGCTTTCTCAGCTTCATGATGGAATTGGTGGTCAAAGACAGAGAGACAGTGCAAATGATCCCAGTCCTGACTGACCTTAGCTGAAGTTTGGTCAGGTCCAGACAAAGAGCCCTAACCTGGAACAGCCAGTGCCTTCTGTGTATGCCTCTCAAGAGTGATGAGGGGACAAGGATGATGTCCTTATGCTGATGAACACCTGTCTTACTCCTTTAGCTGGTGACAATAAGGAATGCTTTTAAACTTTGCATGTTGAACCTGGACTTCAGACAGAGAAGGGTGGGGCGATGGGCCATTTTTTACAAGGGAGAGATCTTCGTATTCCTTGGATTTGTTTACTTCACTTATACAACAGCATCCTTCTGGTATAGGCAGGGGAAGATTTCAAAATCCTGGGAAATGAAAAATGCATCCTGGTTTCCTCTTGCTCCTGTGGCACAATCTGAGACTGCCCTGAGCTCCAGGAGGTGACAACACATGGTTCTATCAAATGATGCTCCTTTTGTGCCAATGGGTAGGATTTGCAGGGGGTGGATTCAGCTTATCACGTAGATCAGTCAGGATGGTAACTTTACAATAAGTTAACACTTTACTCCCTTGGTGGCCCTGTTCCTTTCTACCCCTGGGGAGGCAGGGAAGCAGCACAGAGGGGGACACCTGTCTGAAAGATGTCTACGTGGGACAGTGACACTGGCTTTTAGGGCAGAAGAATGAATTATTATGTAAATAAGTTTTGACAGACCTTCTGCAGAATTAAAATTGGTGATTTCCAAGACTTATTTACTCCCTGGACATATGTTACTTTTTCCTTCTGGATAAGTCCTTGACAAAAAGGAAGGTGAAGAGGGCTGTTTGATGTCTGCTCTAAATAGGCCACTTCCCAAATCCCTTCTATGTGATTTATTGTGATTTGTAAGGAGAATAGGTGGGGCCTGTATCAACTGTGTGAAGGAAAATGGAGGGATTTGTTTTGTACTGAATATAATATAGAGGACATATTATTACTCCTAATTGTAAATGTAGTGAGTGGAATGGAGACATCTTTTCATGTGGACAAACAAATGGGGAAGGTGCTTTTTGAGGTGTGTGGAGATAAAACCTCAAACACAAGACATTCTGAAAGACAGCAGAAAATCTGTGGCTGAATGCTCACAGGGCTTGTGCAGACTTTGGAAAGCAGGCTTGTGTCTTGCAAAACATACAAAGTCTTACCAAGCGTGGAATAACCACTTCATCATTTTAAATGAAGGCTATAAAAAATTACAGTCAGCACATAATAGGTGTTTTGCGCCCATGCTAAGTACTGCCAAGAAAATAGTTACCTAAGTAAATCAATAAAGTATCATTCCCTTCCAAGGTCTTCCTGTCCCAGTCCCTGAACCTCTCATTTCAGAGGAGTACTGAAACCTGTTCAAGATTTATTTTGATGAAAGTAAGCATCTCTGCATTATCAGGCAGTAAAGAAGTTGTTTACTGCTACTCCAGCACTGTTGAAAAATCTCTCTGAATACATACTTGCATTGTAGCTATCATAAAAATGTCTACTAGCTATTGGAGCCCCCAAATGGATTTTTTTTTTCTTTCCAGAAAACAAAGAGTTCAGCCTGAGACCTAGAAATTGCTTCATAAGAAAAACCATCTGTGTAGAGAGAGATGGACTGAGGTATCCTGTCATATATGATGTTCAAGTTTCGTATAAAACATTTCTATTCATATTCTGTTAGCAAATAAGCCTGGGCTGAGGTAGCAGCACCTGTTCTGGCTTCGTTTCCTATAAATCAGTCTAGATGTTTAATATGTTCCTCATTACTGGAGCATTTGAAAACCAGCAATACACCTGAAAACCAATTTGCTGGCATAAATGTTCCAACAAAGTAGTGAATTTTCAGTTCACACTGACAATTATTGGCAGGAAACAGATTCTGACTTGGCCCTTGTCAAGGATAATACAATTCACAGTCATACAGCTCCAATCAAGCTAGGAAAATGCAATGTGCAGGATATGCCATTGCAAGAGCTGGAATTCCAAATTTTTAACACATGCAACAAAATCTTTGCACAGGCACTGCATATATAAAATGATTTTGTGAAAATTTCAAATGGAAGAGGCACAGAAGAAAGTCTTCATCTGTTTGCAAAATGTGTGAATGATAGAAAAGCTGACTCAGCTCCTGGCTGTGAAAGGCTTGCCCTGTTCGGAGTGGTATCACGCCAAGTAAGTTGGCAGAGCAATGCTACAGAGGGGAAAATGGCTCATGCTCTGTGCATTCGCCCCAGACACAAACCAGAGTGGTATCCCCTGCTCTGCTTTTGAGCTCAAAAGAGTTTGGGAGCATAAGAAAGCAGAGGAGGAGGGCTGACCTGCTTGGCGTAGGGGAGTGGCAGACAAGTTTCTCATCCTTGAGAACCATTGAGCCCTGAGATCCTGAGGGGACATGCCAAGGTACCAGGTTTCGAGGACCTCATAGCACCTTAATAGGTCTCCAGGGGCTGCATGATTGTTCCTGGTGAGGGACTGGGAATTTAGGACGAGAGTCACTTTTACTTCAGTCAGTTAAAAGTTACATGTCTATTTGAAGCTGCTTATTTAGGCTTCCTGCAGACATCACTTTCTTAAACTTTGGCTTGAAGCCTTAACTTTATCTGGATGGGTTTTCTCAAGATTCCAATCAAGAGATAGGATTTTGTGGGGATGTGGAGAAGACCAGATGTCTACAAGTCTGAAATCATTAATATTTAAGCCAGAGTGGATGTCCTTGGGCAAGGGGGCAAACTTGCATTACTTGTTGGAACCGTGATGAGTGAAGGGGTAGAAAAATCACGCACTGAAAGGACATGAGCACTGTTTCTCTGTGCCTCATACCTATGAGTAGGATGCATCAGGTTTTAGCAGACCTGGCACAACAGTGACTCTTTGACATTATCCTCCTTCTCCCAGAAGAAAAATGTCACTATCAATATTTCTTCATTGCCTGAGCATGCTCTCTTTTTTATTGAACTGAAATACTGGGTTCTGAGCAAATGTTAGTTGGGAGCTTTATATTTCATGTCCCTTGTTTAACTCGAAATTTGTCCTTTTTTTTTTGCTAAGCTTACAAATAAACCCAGTATTTTTGATTAAGTTTTTCATTTTTACATCTTGAATAAGCCTGTCTTATTGATGCCTGCCTTTCTGTTTCTATGTACAAATCTATCAAGACCATCAGGAAATGGTTTCACAAACAGAATTTATTGCAAAGCTGATTATGTATTAATATATACAAATGACAAATCTAAAACACAATGTCAAAAAAGCAAGAAAATGCAATCAAGAATTTATTATTCTCCCATTACTATTCAGCTGGGAAAATAGCTGCTCCACTTTACCAAAATAACTTCCCCCTCCCAAACCTTACACTCAACCTGGGTTTTCTAAGTAAGCGCCACAGAAGTATTTGTAATAAAATAATACATAATAATATCAAAAATTCACTGTAATTTATCCACCTATATTTCTCACTTCTATATTCCATGCAGGCTTATTATAAAAATTCATTGTCACTCACATACATTGTGTATATGTATGTGTGTCTCTAAACTTACTGGTCCATTTTAGAGATGGAATAAGCAACTTCTGCATTTCAGAACCTTGCATCTTGTTCTGTTTTGTACCAGGTTTTCCAACACTGTAGGTAAGATTTCTTCTAGGAAATATTCACACAAGTGCTTCTCTCTGGAAATTGCCTTATCCCAAGCCCCAGTTTAACTTTTCCCAATTTATTTTTTTTTAAATAAAAACCAGTAATTTGAACAAAATGCTTTTGAGAAAAAAAAAAAGCAGCTTTGCTTTTCCCTTTGGAAGTGACATTATGACAATGCCATATCTAAAATACCTGTTTTGTACCTCAAGAAATAACTGATAATAAGGCCTTTTTCAACTGAAGGACTCATCATGCTGACCATTCTGTTGCCTCTCATGTTGTGAGATATTAGGAGGAATGGGAAATGAATTATGCCTTGCAATGACTTTGGTTAGCAACAGCACTGCATGTTATGCTGACACCATTATATTTACTTGCCACATATCGCTAATTACGGATAAATTTTGTATCTGACAACTCCTACATGCCCACATAGCAACTGATGAAATCCCTCTCATTCGCAGGGAAAAAATCTTTACTTTCGGAAAGTCTGTGGTAGCCACAGCCCTCTGTTTGTCACCAGGAGCTGGTTCAGTGCCACATTATATGAGGGAATATGGTGGTTCTGGATGAGAGGAGCAATGGGAACAAAATGGTTGATACACACACGCACACAAAGATGGACACAGATTGTACAGTATACATCACATGTTAAACATATACTTTTTTATAGGGCTATCTCTAGTCTACGTGTGCTTGTGTATTTGTGCACATACACACATACACTTATGGCTGAACTCTGAGGCATCCTGAGCACAATAAAGAAATGATCTGCCTGTGTTTCACACAGAGGCAATCACTCTACAAGCTCATGTGAGAAGTCATTATAATAGTTATGCTATTTATGGAGAAATGTGTAGCTAAAATGTAGGAAAATTATTGTTCTCCATATTCTCACTTTTTTATTGAAGAAACAAATCACACAGTAAATTACATCTGATTTGCATGAAATGTTGCATGCACCTAGAGCTCAGCATGAACCTGGGAAAAGACATTGTTTTAATTCCACAGCCTTTATAGTAGTTTGTTTGTTTCCTTCCTTTTTTTTTAAAGATAAATGTCTGAGCTATGTTTCTTATTTGGCTTCGCTTGTATTTTATAGGCCCTTCTGAGTATGATTTAATATCTGCAAATTGCCATGGTGCATGAGAAAAAAGTAATGCCCACTGCCCACGTGGACGTGGAGGAGAAGCAGGAGGGAGTACATGCCTGCCCCATGGTGATGATGGATGCTGTCCGTGCTGGGATCTGCTGCCACTTGTGGAGGTGCCCTGAGGGAATCACAAAATATGCTGGCTTAGAAGAGACCCACAAGGAACATGGAGTCCAGCTCCTGGCCCTGCACAGCACCATCCCCAAGAGTCACACCCTGTGCCAACAGCACTGTCCAAATACTTCTTGAACCCTACTAGGCTTGGTGCTGTGACCCTGGGGAGCCCGTTCCAGTGCCCAACCAACCTCTGGATGAAGAACCTTTTTTCTAATATCCAACCTAAACCTTCCATGGTACAACATCAGGCCATTCGCTTGGGTCCTGTCACTGGTCACCATAGACATCTGTGCCTCCCCCCCCACCCCCCTTCCCCTAGTGAGGAGGTTGTAGACTGTGATGAGGTCTCCCCTCAGTCTCCTCTTCTCCAAGCTCTACAAACCAAGTGGCCTCAGCCGCTCCTCATACAGCTTCTTGTCAAGGCCCTTCAACATCTTTGTTGCCCTCCTTTGCACACTTTTTGATAGTTTAATGTCTTTTGTATTGTGACACCCAAAACTGCCCCCAGCACTCGAGGTGAGGCTGCCCCAGTGCAGAGCAGAGTGGGACAATCCCCTCCCTTGCCCGGCTGGCGATGCTGTGCCTG
>VZTH01013402.1:167574-248840 GCA_013397815.1 Aleadryas rufinucha
TACGTCCAGGGTTGCCCTATCCCTGGTGCAGAATCCAGCACTTTCCCTTGCTGAACTTCACAGGGTTGGTGATTGCTCAACCCTGTAATTTGTTGAGGTCTCTCTGCAGGGCCTCCCTGCCATGAGGGAGTCAGCAGCTCCTCCCGGTTTTGCATCATCTGCGAACTTGCTCAGTATCCCTTCCAGCCCTGTGTTCAAGTTGTTTGTGAAGATGTTGAAGAGCACAGGGCTGAGGGTGGAGCCCTGTGGAACCCTACTAGTGACAAGTCACCAGTCTGATGTCACTCCATTCACTACAAGCCTCTGCCTGACTGGTGAGCCGGTTGCTCAGCCATGATGTGTTTCATGATGTGTTTGTCCATCTGTGTGCTGGACATTTTGTACAGAAGGGAACTGTGAGAGACCAAAAAGCAGGCTCCTGTTTGCCCTGGGCCAACCCCATGTGCTGAAGGTTTTGGTGTCTCTTTTTCCTCCAATTTTTCCCCCTTCATCTCTTTGGATGTCACCAGCAGGCTGAAGAGCACTTATTTCCCCATCACGGTTCCCCTGGGATGTCTGGAAGCTGCAGAGAAGCCCTACATGCACATTGGCCAGAGCACACACCTGGGCCAGGTCCAGAGAAGGGCAATATGGTTGATGTGATACTGCACTGACACGCTGACTCTACAGGGTAAACAGAGTCCTTGTGGATACAGCCTGAAGGAATTAGTTGAAAGCCTCGTCTGAGTGCTGTCAATAAGATCTGAGTAGGTCTGGGTGAAAATCTGCCATGTTATAGAAAAACAGATTTTTGCTACAGTACCCCTTTATTATTTGCACTGGGTGTGTAATATCCATAGAAAATGGTGTTTCCTCTAAGAAGTGTATGCTTGAATATAAAGACATTTTTGGTGGAGATACTCTGCACTGTTCATGTAGTTGTAAAGAACCAGGATGGCTTAGCCTTGCTCTCTCCCCTATACAGGGACATGCCCTTTGCCTTGAGTCCTGCAGTAGGCATTGGCCTCGTGTTAGAGGCATCCGAGGTGGGAAGGTATGTCAGACATACATATGTGTGCACATGCACACCTTGACACAAACTTTTTTGTAGGGCGGTTGCATTGGGTTCAACTTGCCTTTAGAGCCAGAGGAGCCAAAAGGGGCTGGAACGGTGTGCAACAACAAGAGTGTGAGCTGTCAGCACAAGGGTGGAACATGAGGCATCAGGGCAAGGCCAGGAGAGGGCAAAGGCAAAAGCCAGCAGGGCAGTAAAAACACTTTCGTCTCTATTACTGTCTTTGCCTCCTTCTCTGAATCCACACCTGAGAGTGCTTCCTGGGAGTTACAGGTCAGTTGATTTTTATTTTCTCCTGTCGGCTAAGCTGTGTTCTGGCTCTGCCTAAAGTTTATGTGATTCAACATTCATTCTCTTGAAAAATGCCCAGTACCTCTGGATTTTCCCACCATGTGAGGCACAGTCTGATGTTACAGAATGCAAGGAGGCAATGTGATACTAGGCCCGTGCTTCAAAATAGAGTGTTTTGGGTTTGAGTCATGGTTTTCTCATAGTTAATTGTTGCTACAAGATCCCAATTTTCTAGGTTCTTCAGGAAAAATTTTGAAGGAGTGCAGCAAAAAACCAAAAGTGGACAAAAATATTTCAGCTAAGCTGGCTTAATAAGCACTGGTATAAGGGACAAATTGGGAGGATGTAAACACAAGAGAAGGAGGATTTTGTTTTTTAATTCTGAGAAGTACTTAAATGAAAACCTCAAATGATAGCCCTGGTGAAAGTCTTAGTAAGGTATATAAGGCATGCAGTTGTAGGATAAAACTGGATAAATAAATAGATTCTTAAGGAGACAGTCTTTCTGCTGGGGTTTTCAAAAAAGGACTGCTTATTTCATAACCTTTGCAAAAACACAAAAGCAGATTGTACAAGTTAATAAATATGCTTCGGGTCTGTTTTTTTTCGGGGAGTGGTCCATGGAGAGTACTAGTGGCCCTGGCTTAGCAAGTGAGCGCTTGCACTCTGATCTGAGCTCTTGCTGGCAGCAGGCTCCGGCCCTTGTACATCTGTCAGCAAAGTCTGTGTGTGGTGACTGAGCAGGGCAGCACCTGTGCCGTGGCTGTTGCTCTGTGCACCATTGTGTCAGGCAGCCAATTCTGCCCCATGTCTGGTGATGAAATGGAGGTACAGTGGGCAATGCCATACAGTCAGCAGCATTTTAAAGAAATAACACCTTTTTCTTCATATGGATTTTATCTGAGCAAGCTTCTATAGCTGGTATGTGGAAGTGTTAACCCATTTCATGTGTGTGTTTCTAACCAGGTATTATATACTTCCTTCTTTTATGTTGCTGAAAGCATACTGTATCATGCTAGAAGAACTGTTTAGTATGCTTCAGGACTCAGAAAACTAATCTCGAAGTCTAGCCTTGAAGGGTATGATCTATTGCAATTAGAAATGTATTGCTTTGCAATTACTACTACCACTTGTTTTTACCTGCAGGCATAGAAATAAATACCTGTTGCCTGTGGATATTTATACCCTCTAAATTCCTGCAAAGAAGCCAGTCCTAATTTCTACAGCTCTGCTGGGGTAAAACGGATGCCTCTAAGTATCCCTTGCATCTGCTGAAAAGTACCATAAGCAACCACATCTGGGTTGTAACTATGATCATGCAATGATTGTCACCTGTCTGCATCAAAAAGTTAGAAAATAAGCATATTTAGAACACCAACCTGATCTGAAAAGTCGGAATATTGCTGCAATAACCTAGCTGTGAACATATTATGTGATTTCTTCATCTGGAGAATATTGATGCCCAGGCATCTTTTTCATAATTCAGTCTTTAGCAATACTAGAGAATGAGGTCAGAGTTGCTATGTCTGTGTCATCTCTTGCTCTTTTGTATGATAACCAAATGTCATCAGTATTGTATTTTTGGATATACCAGAAATTAATAAAGATCAGTCAATTAATAAATAAGGATAATTATGTCAGTGTTCATGTAGGTGCTGGCTCAGGAGTGGTGAATCACTTAGATCTCTGTGAGACGCTGTTTGCGTGGCATGTCCAGGGAGTGGTTTAACAGGGCTGCTATGGCAGCCACTTCATCATACAATGGTCCTGATCCAGCAGAAGAAAAGGCTGCAGAAGCAAGGTGTAGCTGTTCCCCAGCTCTGCCCTATTTAGCAGTGTGGTAGGAAGGAGTCCAAGGGGTTGATTAAAGCTGGATCTTCATAGGACTCTTGGGAGAGTGAAGGCAAATTATTTAGTATGAAGCCCATAAAGAGCATTTGGATGTCTTTGGTATCAGTTTGTCCATGGGCTGGATGGCGTTTTCAGGCTACAGGCTGAAATGGGGAGACAAAGCTGACGTAGGTTAAAAATATTCCCTGCCCCACCTTACTCTTTGCATCTTTTTGCAGACTTGGGTAAACCAAACATCCCAGGTCCCCGTGTGCTCCCTTATACCATCAGTACAGTTTAGGGGATGAGGGTCTGTGCGTGGGGCCGGGAGTGCAGAAGGATCATTGGCCCTGAGCCATTCTGAAAGAAACCACCATAGATCAGATTTCTTCCCTTTCCCAGGTGTGTAAGTCTAGAGCAAGTCTATCACAGTTGGCCAGGGCTGGTGTAGCAGAAAGCTGAAATTATCCCATGTCAGAAGCTGTGGGATTTGATGGATATTTTCAGACCCAATGTAGAGGTTGTTTAACCACCTAAAAGCAGATGGTGGCATTCACTGAGAGCTGTGTGTGAAGTGAAACGACTCTCTCAGATCCTGCCTGAGCTGACTACTGCCAGACAAGACTGGAGACGGTACAGTGGCACTTGTTGGGATTTGTTTATGGGAGCAAAATCTGGCATTATTCAGCATGTGTTGGGAGTACATGCTGGGGATCAAAGTGTCTTGTGAACAGTTAGTTTGATTGGAGTTGAAGGAGTTTGCCTTTATAACAAGACATAAAGGGAGGAGAATTTGCTTTGCTGCTTACAGTGAGTTAAGGGGGATGGCATCTCCTGGCTATTGCTTGCTAACCAGACACTGTAAGGAAATGAAATTGAGCAATAAGGGACTGCTGTGTGCACCATATACTTGTCAGGTTAGTGTGCAATGCTGGATTGAGGAGCGGTAGGACGCAGCTTTTTGCCAACATTTTGAATGAGTGATTAGATGAATTTCATCACCTCATCTAGATATTCTCTCTTTAATTTCAAATTTTCAAACAAAACCTTTGACCTCGAGCTAAGAGTGGCAATAAATTTCTTTATAAAAAAGAAATTAATAGGATTGTTAAAGTAAAATTTGAAACTGTATCCTTTGCAAGCCTATTCCTTGTGTGGGCTGTAGGCCTTACTGGAATCCTGTTCAGCTTTTACTCTCTATGTGTTTGGGATGCTGACTGGTAACAACTGATAGAAACAGATCCTTCTCAAATTGTGCCTTATAAATCCTATAAATGTAAATATATATATCTCTTCCTATCAGATATCACCGACATACATGTACCTACATCACAGTGTTCCTTGGATCCTACGCAGCAATATAGTTTAGGAGAGTTTTCATCATTGTTTGAGGGAGGATCATTGTGCTGTAAGCCATACATACCACAAAGCAGAGTGAAATTTCTTTTGTACAGTAGCAAAAGAGATTTCCTGCTGATAGGTGAATGTAGGAGATATAAATACAAGAGCGAGGTTAACACAGGCGACACACACGCTTTCACCTTTCTCACTCAGTTAATCAAATCCTACTGGCTTTTCCAAGAAGGCTGAAATTTTCCATGGGCCATGCCTTGAAGTGGCCTGCTGTACTTTGGGTTCCCAGGGTCCTCCATGCATGGGAAGAGAGGGAAAATCCCTGTTGAACTTGAAAGGGGGAAACACCAGGGGAAGGTATAGTCTTCTTGCTCTTCTCTTCTCTGTGTCCCGTTTTCCTCCTCTTTTCTGAATGACCCAAAATTGCCTCCTGCCCAGTGCAAGTGGGAGATGGCTACATATTCCTGAAACCACCCATCACTCCCACCAGTGCCGTTTGCTTGACACACACATACACAATATAGCTGTAGGAGCTGCAGCTTTGCTTGGCTTGCAGCATTACTCATCAGCGAAGAGAAAAACTTGCTACGTATCCTGCAACGCTGAAGTCTGCTCTTGTGGTTTTGTATAAACAATTCTCACATTATTGCATCCTCTCACGCATGATTGTTCTGAAGCACTTAAGTAATGTGAAATTATCCTCAATATAGCTGTCACAGGTGAAAAAAAGCCTATGGTGAGTTTATGATGCGGTTCAAGCTACTCATTGGTTTCAGGACCTACTGTAGCCCTTCAGGGCATATCTTAAAGCCAAGCAAGGTCCTTGAGAGCTGGCTGTTGTATCTGGATTTCTGAATGAGGTGGAAGAAGTACTTCAAAACCTTTGTATGACCTGACCATCAAGTTTGACTTCTCCCTTTGAGGGTAATTTGTATGTCCCCTGTGAAGAGATGATTCTATAATGCTATGAGTTTGGTTATCTGAAGACAATATAAATAGGCTGGATATCAGGGAGTGTCTTAATTACTAGGATGGGATGAATTGGGGCATGTGCCCCTGTTTGCCAGAACACTTATTTCTCCAAAGTTATTTCCCTCTAGGCAGGGGAGCTCACTAGAGTTGCAGAGCCACACATATTACACATGGTAGTGTATTGGCATCACTGCTTGTTCTTGGACTTGCAGGCACATAAAGTTAGCCTGCCAGGTGGTGCTAATAATACCTGGCTCTCCTGCTGGGCTCATTCTGGGGAAATTGCGAACTATTTCTCATTAACAGGAGAAGGATTATTGTCCGCAGCTTTTTGGTGTAGAATTGGAGCTGCAATGAATTAGCATACCAAAGTCTCTCTGAAAAAAAATGTGGATCATTGTCCAGCCAGCTTTCCAGCTCTTGGGCAAAACTGTGTCTCTTCTTATTTGGGGATCTGACTACAGCACTGAGGTCTTGGTGGATGGATGCTGGGACTTGTCCTGTACTCCAAGGGCCAAAAAAAAGTGCCCAAGACTGGTACAATGTCAGATTTGTTGGCTGTTCTTGTTTGGGATGAAAATCCCAGTCATATTTTTGTTCCTTCCAACTTGGAAAGTCTTCTTCCAGTAGAAGCAATTTCCCAGGGGACATAACTTGTTTTCATTTCTGGCCTAGTAGGGAGAATGCCAAGGGATGCTTCTTCCACCCAGTCTTGAACACTCTGTCTATGGATAAGGTTTAATGGACAGCAAATAGTGGCAGGAATTAAGAAACATGGATAGTCACTGACTCCAGTGCACTGCTTTTCTTCTTTGTGCTTCAACAGCTCCATTTGTAGAAGAGGATAAAATTATTCTGATCCACCTCTGTAAAATATTTTTTGATCCTTAGCTGCGTTTTGTTTTTTATTTCTTCTGCTGTTCCTAATCCTCTAACAATAAATTATGAAAGGGAAAGAAAATGAGCAAATATACATAGATTTATTTTCCTTGAGCATGTAAGGATATGTACATTTTCAGTGGACATATGGATTCCATCCTTTTGATCAGAATGGAGAAAAACATTTGTTTCAATGGGATTGCTAGGAAACTGTCTCATCAATGGGTTTGCTAGGAAACTGTCCGCAGTTACAGGCTTTGTAGTGAAACACTGGTTTAGTGCTTTTGTAGTCTGGAGAACACATACTATGATCAGAGCTGCCAAAAAAGAAGCAATGTGTATAATATAAATATTTTTAAAAAATTAAAAGTCAGCTTCTTAAAATTATTTACAAAGAAAATTTAAACTGGTTTGTTAAAGCTTTTGGGTGTTCATTAGTTATTTCTCTCACCACCTTTTAAGTATTTTTAAATGTTAGTTTTATCTGCCCATTTTCCTTGCTTCTGTGAATTAAAAGTGGAGAGGAAAAAAGGAATAGAGAAGTCCAAAAACTGGAAAAGTGAAAAATTGTTTTACTTGACAACCCCAAAAAATTATAAAATGAAAAATGTATAAGAAATAATTTATTTCTGGGGAGACAGTAATTTTTCATGTTATAAAGTTTCAGATAAAACTTTGACTAGCCCTAACGACATCTAAAGCACCGAAACCCATGCCCCTAAGTCACAGCATGGGCATACCCAGAGCCTTGCAGTATCATTTCTGCAGGATAATTAACATTCTGCATAACAGAAGCCAGAGCAGTGAGGTCAGGTTTCAAAGTGAGCAGGAAGTGTAGGTCCCCCAAAATGAAAATCTTGTGTATGGGTTAGAGGTAACCAGCCTAGAAAGCTGCATGGTTCAGTTATTCCTTTGACCCTTTATTGATTAATGTATTTAGCTCATTGCAGAGGTAAAGTGACCATTTCTGAAGAGGATGTGACACATAGCCACCTTTCCCGTTTCCACTGGTTTCAAAACAGATTCTGTGCTGGCTCTGCCACTAGTGGTCGAGTTCATAAATGAACAGTTTTCTATTCTGTGTATGTATATATATCTGTAGATTTCTGTATTTATTTTAAGAGGCTTCCCCCTTCTTTTATCTCTTCAGAAATGCATATCTTTTTTAGATGGGCTGCTTTTGCTGCAAACCAAGGGCTTGTTCCGATATCTCTGCTGCTGTAGCACTCTCATGGGAGAAGGTTTGTGGAAATTGGTATCACCATTAGAAAAGGTGGATGTTTTAATGTTAACCTGTTAATGTGCTCTTCTGGCAAGAGATGTTCAGTTTCTGATTCCACCACAGATTTCATGTGTGAACATGAGTGAACACTTAGGTCTATACTCACATGAATCTACTGAAGCAGCTGACACCTGCAAAGGTCTGACTTAGTCTCTCAGCTCCTTTAAGCTTAAGCAACATGTAAGCACATGAAGGATTTTTTATTAAAATGCATCAAGGCCCTCAGATAATGAGCTATTGGAGAGTCAGAGAAGCTGAAATTTGTCCTCCTGAGAGTTGATGTCTGGATGCAGGTTCGTGCAAGCATTTTTTGTCTTTTTCGGTGCTTCCAGATGGTGAAACAGTGTGGAGCACATTTGGGAAAAGGGAATAGTTTTCTGATGTCATATTTGTTGTGCATTCTCCTGGCCACTTTCTAACTGGTCAGCAGTTATAGTTTGGACTGCAAAAGCTTAAAGTAAGTAGAGAAATTCCACTGATAATCAGTGTGCTTTCAAGAGACATATTCTTAGAAGAAGCAAGGATGGGGGAGGGGGTGTGTGGCAAGTTACAAATGAACATCAGTGACTCCTTTAGAGTTGCACAAAATTAACAGAAATGAGATCTCTAGTTACTGAAGAGAATCTTCTTTACTGAGATAGCTATTAAAATAAAACAATCAGAGATTATGGCACATGAGAGCCTTTTTAATTGTTAATTTGCCCACTTCAAAATGACCATACAGTGAAATCTCTGTCTTTTTAAATAACATTGTTTTCCTTAAAATTGGTTTCCCTTTTCAGCGTTATCTTTCTGAGAGCACTGTGGCGATATTGTTGGGAATTATCTATCCCACACTGAGGAGAGCCTATCTGAGGCTAACACAGTCCTTGCAAAGTGCGAGGTAATTAACCATTCTCCTCCCCCTATTTATCTTGATTTTTTGCTTCCATCTAGTTGTTTTTCACGCTTGTAAAGTATAATTTGCATGAAGTTTTAGCACTTTCTTCCTACACAACCCCTCACTCTCTGGTCTTTCTCTCTATATCACTGCAATGAGCTGAGCACGAGTTATCCCGGAGTAAGGGTGAGTGAGCTGTTCTGCCTGTGCACAGCATCACTGAAGACAATGGAGCACAGCATCAACGATTGACACAATTCTCACTCACAGAGACATTTTGTATGCTAATGAACCTCTGATGGCAAGACCAGACTTTTTTGCTACTTGTTCTGGCAATATCTATCTCTGATGGGAACCTAATTTTCACCCACAAGGATCTTCAGTGTAAAGGAATGAGCAAAGAATGATGCTGAGTACTGATGTGACTCTTCTCTTGGCTTCCCTTATATGTTTTGCCCACAGCCAGGAACATAGAGCCTCTAGACCAAAGCACTTGGCACCTGGTATTTCCTTTCAAGTACTTCTATAAGCCAGGCTCCTTGCACCACTTTGTTCCTCAAAGGAACTTCTCTTTAAAGCAGTCACCGCTTCCTTTTTAATTAAGCCACAAGGCATATCAGCATAGCCAGGAACATTGACTCGAAAGCTGCTAAGTGGTGATGGTCAAGACCAGGCAGCTGCCATGACATGGCAACGTTTGAGATGAGTAAGAAGGGGCTTGGTTGTATTTTTTTGTTGTTTCAGGCAACGTAAAACAAAGCAAACGCAGAGGTACAGTGAGATTCAGGTACCTGTATTTACACACACTGTATCACATGCAAGTCATGACTCTGCTGAGTAGCTTTGCGGAAGGTTGAACACTCAGAGCTATTGTTTCTGGCCTGCTCTTAGCTCAGAGTCTGTGGCTTTCGTTTCGGACGCAAAGAAGGGCTGACGAGAGCCATAATTTATTTCTCCCAACTAGGTCAGCTGATTTCATTAGAAACTCTATGTCTCCCTCCACGTCTTAGTTCCCCAGGCTACTCAACTGTTTGAATAGATAATCCCAATTCCTAATAATTACAGCTGCAATATTATATATTTTGCAAAGATAACTCTTTCAACTGAAAATTTAGAGCTGCCAGTTACATCCTCTTGTATTAGCTCCATGTCACTAGGCAGAGCCTGGCTTTTATTTTCTTACCTTCCTTGTGCCATGCACAGCTTTTCCCAGAAATGCCAAAGCACTGGCCTGCAGAGGTGTCATTCAGCACCAAACCAGATGTGGAGATGGGACCACTGTGGGGATTCTTGCATTTGTTTCAAAACAGGTTATGGCAGTTTGACTGGTGGCTCTACATCTGAAGGTACAAGTTAATCTGATATTAGCTGGGTTTCAACTGATTTAATAATGTTCACACCCATAGTTGGTTTAATTAACTTGGATTTAGACCAGGGCGTAAGAGGGGACATATCGGTTTGGTTATTAATCAAAGGAGTAGGAGACAGCAGATCTATCTCTCCTCCCTTTCAAGCTCTCCAACAGATTAATGATGTGACCTTGGGCAGATCTCCAGGCATGTTTTTGCCTTGCTCTCCTTGGCCTGGATATAATCAATTTCTCAGAATAGATGCAATACTGAACTCACAGGCGTCTGTGAAACTTAATTCCCTGTGTGTGGAAAGGGTCTTGGCAGCTGTCAGAGAGTGCAGCTCCGTGGGGAAGGGGCAGGGCTTGCTTGCTGCCTGATCCATCCTCTTGCAGAGTAATCTCTGCCAGGAGTCATAGGTGCTGCCATCCGTCGCAGCAATGCTGCCTGGCTCTAATCCTGAACTGAAAATGCATAGGAGCACATTGGAGATGGTTGGCACAGTCCTAACCAAGAGTTCGCTCTCTGTTTTCCAGTATAGATGGGAAGTGCATCCAATGGCTTGTTTTATTTTTACTTGAGCTGAGGCAAAATGGTCCTCTTTGGGAAACAGACAAATTCCCTGTTTTGCATTTGTGTGTGGATCAGCTGTAACAATATGTTTGGCTCTTTCAGGGAGCAAAGAGCAGTGAAATCACTGCCCTGCTAAATTACATCAACTGCTGCTCTCGGTCAGCACAGGTAAGGCTGCCGCTACGCTCCTGCTGTGGACACAGCTGGGCACAGCTGCCTACCTCCTTTCAGAGTACTTCCTGCCAAAGGCCTGATCCCACACACCACTCTGTGTGGGAAATGTAGTCTTGTTGTCTTCTTGGCCAACACCATTTGGCCATCTGCTGCTGTTGTTATCTGATCAAGCCTTTCTGCCTCTTCTTTTCCCAGTCAATCCAGCATGGAAAGTATAAAAGTCCTCCATAGTGATCTGTTAATTTTGTTCTGATGTGGCTTTACTGGGTGCTTCTTCTTCGTATTTCCCTTTCTGCTTATTCTGGTTTGTGCTCTTCAGTTTGTTTCTCTCAGACAAACCATGGTTTCAAAAGTAAGGGAAGGGACTCACAGGCCCACAGTAATTACCATGGTTTTGTTAGGGTCGTATTTTGGTGTGTTCAAATACTGGGTCATGAATCTCTCTTTGAAACATCAGAAGGAGTCTAGGGAGAAGAATTGTGGTGCCTTTCATTTTTTCCCACTCAGAACTGATAGTGATAAGGGATTCACATTTCTTAATTGTCCATGCTGGTCCAGCATGAGCTTCTTGATCCGAACTCCTCAATCAATCAGATACTCCAGCCTCATGCAGGGGTGCTCGAAAAGAGTGGGAAGTGAGAAAACTGAATATGACTTTCTGCTCAGAGCCCACTTATGGGTTTATTTAATAGATGGAGTTTGCACACAATTAACTAATTATGAACAAAAGTTAGTGCTTGCGGTGAAGAGCGGGCCTTCGAAAATAAGTACTCAGCTTCATTTGAAGGGCAAACACTTGACACTCAATGTGAACTTAAGCAGGAACTGACTTTCAAAGGGAAAATTGTCTGTCAGATTTAAGTCTACACACATATTCTCTTCAATATTTGGGATTCTAACCTCTTTGAAAGTAGTCTCTTCACTTCCCCACAAAGCACTTTTTTGTTCACCTTCACAGCAATTTTCTCTCTTCCCTCTCCCCCTCACCCCCGATCCCCTTAATGTTACAAAAGAATTTGCTTCTGGGATGAGATTCTGCTTGCTGAGTTTCAGCCCCAAATTATATTTTAGAGATGACTTTGAAATTCCCTGTAAGTGTGCTCTCATTATTGGATATCTTTGATACAACTTTAAATACAACTGTGCAGACATCGCTGCCATTAGTGCTAGGAAAATATAAAACCTACACAGAGAAAGCAACAGTCAGAGCCAAAAAGCCCCTGTGATAGATAAAAGTAGGGGTATGTTTCAGATATGGGACCCTGGCTTTGTAAACATTGTGAAGCTCTCTGAATTAGTCACTTCACACAATGTTCTTAGGGGAGTTTTAATCAGACCGTGTCGTGCAGGGGCTCATCCTGAATGGATTTAGCCTGGAGAAAATCACCCTATTCAGAAGTGCTCTTTTTTTTTCTTTTCTTGTTCTTCGCTTTTTTTTAATTTTTGACACTCCTCTCTCCTGGAGATCAGTACAGCAAAAGAAGAGACGATATCAAGCAAGAGCAGGCCAATCAAAGCAGTATTGTGCTCAATATGCAACACACTTGAAGCACGTTCACTATAAGCTACTGCAAACCACATACTTTTTCCACAGACAGGAGGACCAGTTCCCAGCTGGAGGTAAACACTGATCATGTAAAGAGAATGTGGACATCACAGCTGAGACTGGTCACTCATGTCTTTTCCAAGAAGCCAAAGCCTTTTTGTATTTTTCAGACTGCTCAAACTTCTCTTCCCAGGAGTCAAAGAAAACAGGCTAAACTCAGAGATGGAATTTACTGCCCCAAGAATTATATCAGGATGGACAGTGACCATCCCTCACCTCTGCAGATGGCAGCCCTGTGCATTTGGAAGTGTGCACAAGTTTCCTGCACAGCCGGGGCAGAAGGGTGCAGCAGAAACCACCCCATGCCTGCATGAGCCCTGCCACAACTCGTGGCTAACTCTGCTCTACCTGGGACTGTGGGGCTGTCCTAGGACAGGCTGCCAACGCAGTAGATGAGCAGTATCACAAGACCAAGCAGTATAACCGCCACAGCTTTTGTTTGTCATCACAGTTTTCCTCCAGAATGGAAATGGGAGGTTTGTGGGTTTACCCTTTTTTGCATACAATAGAACATTCCATGAACTATATGGCAATGTGTACCATAGCCCTCACCATTTCAAAGTATCCTCATATAAGAGGTGCTTTGAGATCAAGTTGTCAGCATGGAGAAGAAGGAAAGTAGCAAACTTTGAAAGGTTTCTTATAGGGTTTTATGAATAGGGAATTACAAGTGGCAAGTTGTTCCAGGAGGCTGGAAGTTTCTGAGGTGTGCGTGTGCAAAAAGACCTGTCAAAAAATCAGAGTTCCTTTATACGAAGCTCTTCTTGGTTGATTTGCTCTATCAACAGGGTATGTTGTACTGATTCTCAAGGAGCAGGAGGAGCTAAGTGTTTCTGAAATCTTCCTGCTGTGTCATTTTGAAAAGTGGTATTCATGTAATATGTACCCTGGATCTCTTATTGTCAAGCCATTGTTCTGAATATTTCTGAAATCCTCATGCTGTGTTGTTTTGAGAATAGGTATTCAAGTACCACAGATTGCATAGTGCTGAGCCATTTCTTTCCCATGTCAGAAATGACAGAAAGAAGTAGATGACAATATGGCTGGCACTGGTGGAGAAAATGCTGTTAGAACTCATCAGAGGTGGGATCCAGGGTCCCTTACTGAGATAATTTTTGATCAATTGGGATGCACATGAATTAACAGGGAGATGATCCTGTCTCAACCAGCTGATATAATTTTTATTTTAAGGCAAAAGTTCAAAGAACTGGCAAGAGGAAGCTGGACATATAATTTATGCAGGCTTCGTGACACTTGTGCAACAGCAACACATGCAAAAAAGGCTAATGTGTGAGGTCAGCAGTATGGCAGAGGGGGTGATGTGTTTGAATGGATCGAGGGGTGGCCTCAATGTAGACTACAGAGAGATCATACTGCTTTGGTGTGACCTGAATGGAGGAGCAGAGAATCACATGGATGAGAACTGGACTAGATTTGTTACTCTTATTCGTTCTATTTATCTGAAGCCTAAGGAAGATGAAAATACTATAAAGCAAAAATATTTGCAGATAATGCAGAAATAGGGAGCGCTGCCAGTACAAAGAAGCTACTTGTGTGAATGGGAAGATGAATGACCTAGATAAAACTGAAGTAATGAGGAGATGGACAAAACAGAGGACCAGACTCTGAAATATCATACTATGCAGAAATGCACTTCAGGAAAATTTAGTTCATGAGTAGCAGAAGAAATTCCAAAGAGAAAGATTAAAATTGGTGCATAAATGTGTAGAAATTTATAGAGATCTTTGCAAATATTACATAGTGTGTTTAAGTTTCTAGAAATTACCCCACTTTAGTACAACACAGGCCATACCTGTACTATCATCCGAATTTCTGATCAGACGAGATTAAAGAATTATTATAGTGATAGACAAAGATATAGCAAGAGCAAGCAGAATAATGCATGGGTGGGGGGAAACTAGTTGTCCCAAATATACCAAAGAAATTAGGGCTGTACTCTGCTCAAAGAGAAGACTGAGAGGTGAGATCATTTTGCTCCATGAAGATCTTGAGGGAATAGGAAGAATGGTTGATGCAAGACAGTTTGAATCTATGTCAAATGCAAGAAGCAGAGGGCACAAATTAAAGTTTTGCATTATGTGGAGGGAGGTCCCACAAGGAATTTAGTTTAGAATTCCTTTATGCAGGGAGCAGATAATATACAAGATGCTGAAAAGTGCACTCTGCTATACAAAAAGCCCAATGGGAACACAAATTTTTACTGCTATGCTCCCCAAAGCCACATCTTTGTCTGAAGAGTGCTTTAAAGGCAACACCATTCTTCTACAGAATACAGGAGAGGGCTATAAGAAAGAATAACCTATCTCATACTCGTGAGAATACTCAAAATGTTTCTCCTGGATTATTGGTAGCATTTTCAGAGAGACTGGATGTCTGAACCCTTTCGAAAATTTCAGCTGTGAAGGAATTGTTGCCTGGAAGAGTCAATGAAATGGCTTTGAAATTACACAGGACTGGTACTGAAATTATGAGAGCCCTTTGGGACGTAGGACTGAGAAGACTGAATTTCTGCTTTGATATAGTTTTTGCTAGTTTGACAGGATTGATAATACTGCAGCAGAGGAGATAAAAAGCACATGACAAAGTCTGAAATGTGGCATTATGTGAATGACTGTAAAAAAAATTACTCGGACAATACATAAGAAAAGGATTCATTTGGGATAGACCTAATTGTGCAATGGATGCAGATGAATTTGCCTGTTCCTCTGGCACTCAGGTAAAGGGTGGATGAAAATCTGAAGTTTAATAACAGGAAAGTCCTGAATTCCCCCATCTGCCCTTTTACTTCCCTCTCTCTCCTACTAGTTAAGTGAAATAAATCTGCAGAACATTGGCTTGTCAAAAATAAACAAATTCATAAGTTTTTACTCCACTAAATTGTGTCAAGATTTTTTTTATGCAAAGCAAACACTTGTAAAATATTTGTAAAAAAAGTCTGACTCAAAGAAAAGTGTTTGGCTTCTCTTCTGCCCCTTTTCATTAGGGGATCTGTGGGCTTCCAGTATTTGAAGGACTCCTTGACCTGTCAGTGACATCTACTAACATATTACATCTCAGCCTCGCACACAAACTGCCTGCAAGACAGTCTGAATCCAAACCTCTGAAGCAGAGCAGCAGCTGTAAATGAGTCTTCCATACAAAATAGAAAAGAACTAACCCTATTAATGTACACATCCAAAAAAGGTAGGCTGTAACCCTTTGATGTCTGCAGCTTGATTTTCCCTTTCTTCCCTCAGTGCATGCACTGTCGAACATCACTTGCTGACACCAAGAGAATTGAATGCACAGAGAAAGACAAGCAGAAAGGCACCTGATCCAGTCATTTACAGCATAGAGTATATACTGCTGTACAGTGAATTATTTTTACATAGGTAATTAATAATGGAGAAACAATGTAGTGACAGTGTAAGTCCCAGGGGAGAAAATTGTCAGCCTATTTATTCATTTATTCTTTGCTAACTAAATTGATGGGATAGTCTGATGTCTTTCTGGATTCCACACGGATGATGAAACTGCAAACAAGTTTCATTTAAATAACAGGCAAATCTTCCAATTAGTCAAAGCCTAATTCTTATGCCTTGAAATGATGAACTGCAGGTACTGTGACCTCTGTCATTTTGAAGGGGAAAAAGCTGTCGACCGAAAACCCAAGTCATTGATCTGAATGTTTTAGGCACCAATTCAAATACATTAATCTAGTGTGATTTGCTAAGATTCTGTAACTGTCTTCTGGATTCCTAGGTTCATGTTAAATGGGATATCATTAATTCTTTCATATAAACTCATCTTTTAGCTATTGAAGAGTTTAGTGGAACTAAAGCACAGTTCTCAAGAGTATGTGTAGGATAGCACTGAATTCTGCTCTCTAATGCGTGGCCATGTCCACTCTTCTGTGTGATTTGTGCTTCCAGAAATTGCACCTTGCATAGCAGCCGAAAACCCAGTTTCAGTAGGGGAAGGATTTTGATAGTAATGAAGTGTTACTAATCTAAAAACAGGGTTAATGACCAAAGACCTCAAACACAAAACAAATATCCCGTGGCCATTTCTGTCATGAGGCAGGTTTTTCTGCAGGAAAAAAAGTGAGCCCCCAAAATGCATTTTTTAAGTAAAAAAGGTTGCATTTTTTTTCTGGCTTAACCTTTCTCTCAGATTTTTTCTGCTTTTGCACCTGTTTATTTTCCAATCTTTGTAAGTTAAGGATCACTTCTATTTCAATATTCTTGCATTTTTAAAATGCAAGCTGTTGGCTAGCATACATGTGGAGCAAAAACTCCCAGAGCACAGTGAGTAAAGAATGATTTTTGCTACAACTAGCTATAGCTGAATCATGATAGATCATGCTATTTCATTGAATTTATCTTCTGAATATTAGATTTAAGAAGCTGTGTCATGTTGAAATATTGAAATATCTCCGATGTAATCCACTGTAATCCATTTTTGGAAGTTTTGAAGGGGAGAGGGCAGTGAGAGAAAGAGTTGGCTGGTGTTAGGTAACCAATAATCTGCACAAACTCTTGAAGCTGGCAGCAGAGCTGCAGTCTCAACACCAGTTTCAGCCTGGGAGCGATTGACACTCTCTGTACCAGCTATTTGGCTGGAACTTAAATATGTCACTTGGCACTGAGAGTCGATAAAAGCCCTGTTATTTTCCAGGCTGAGAGCTAAACGAGACTGTAGCCTTCCTAAAACATTGCACAGTGCTTATAAGGAATTGTTGGTTTATCTGAAGTAATTTAATCAACCTGGTCATTAGATGAATTTGCTACTTCCACACTTTATTCTAATTGTGTTTGCTTATATGCATATTACGCTTTTGCCCAGTTATTTAGTTCTAATTAATAAATTGGAAACAAGCATGCTGTGAATGCTTCCCAAAGAGGATCTTCCTGAAATGGAGGAGTCTGCAGGGAAAACTAGCAGGACAGCAAGACTGCAAGGTGTTCTCGAGAGCCACCCTTGCAGACCACTGAAATCTGGGGCTGTAGCTGGAAAATCCACCATCTGTTGAAGGCCTGGCATCTAAAGCTGGTACATTTCCTCTCCTAAGTCTGCATGTATTGCATAACTTCTGTGTTATTTGTAGGGAGACTGTTAGTGTTTGGGACATAAGCACTGTTGAGAACAGTAAAACACCTATTGTTAAACCAAAGGAATATGTCAAGGAGGCCTAACGTGTCCCTTCACTGTACTTATTCTCAGGGTCCTTTTCTTTCCATGTTCCCCTATTACAGTGTTCTTTGTGGCTGCACTGTCCATCACATCCCACTTCACTTACAAGCTGGTGGATAAAGCAAGCCCTTCCTGCAGAGCAACACTACAGCTCATGGTATAAAGCTTTCACTGTGACAGCTGCAAACACAATGCTTTTTTAAGAGGAAAAAGTGGTTTTTATAGATTAGGTCTTTGAGGCTGAAGTAAATAATAATCTTACTTTTGTTCTATTCAAGTACCTTTTATATGTGCTCATCTTTTGTCATCTTACTGAGTATGGAGATATTCTGTAACTGGGAGACGGAATGAGTGTTGTCATCTCTCTATTGCCAAGCCAGTAGCATTTTATGTGCTGTATATTGAAGTAAGACTGATACTTGGCACAGCTTTGCAGTGCAGTGATCTTGTGTAGCTGCTGTCAGGAGTAAGGTGCTGACTTTGAAGGAAGCCAGGCTGGAGCTTAAATGCGCCATAGTATTTATGCAGGAACACATTACTAAATATGACCAAGAAAATGTATCTTCAAAGTTTCAGAGAGTGTGTACTTCTCTCCCACTTCTTTTGTATTGGGATGAAGTCAAAATCTTTTGTAACAAAAATCTGGATGCTACATAGAGACATAGTCTTTGGAAATAGCGTCTGGTCTTTGAGATGCTCTTATACAAAGCACTTGAGAAAGATGTACCCTTCCTCTTTGGGGTGAGCCACCATGCAGCACATAAAGAGCAGGATGCATGCATCAGACGAAGGGTCTCAGACTCACTGGCTGATAGGAGAGGCCAAGTCAGAGTTAGGGTAGTGGTGTGTTGTTGTTGTTGTCCACACTGGTGGATTATGAGTGTGCTCCCAGTCCTTTTCAGGCCTGTGTCACCTACTCCTCTGAAGCTATGCCCAGGCGAGGTTTGGAGGATGGAACTGGTCAGCATCTATACCCATAGGCATACAGATGAGGCTGTGTGAAACCCAGGGAAGGGGAACAAGGGGAGAGGGGCCAGTGGGAACCAATCATGCTGTGCTACTTCTCCTGCCCACTCAGGGCTGGAGAAGTGCCAGGGAAGCACCCAACAAGTCATGGTGTTGCCTGTGCCACACTGCATCTCATACTGGGTTTCAGCCTCTTCTGCAGGAGCTCTTGCATTCTGAAGAGGTCCTTATCAGTGGAACAGGGCTGGAGCTGCCTTATCTTGTACACACATGAATCCTCTAGTATTGGGCTGGTGGCTCTTCTGAGGAGGAAGTTTTGGTCTCCTATTATCTTGCTTGACTGAATGTTTTGTGCTGCTTGGAACTTGGACATTTGTTCCCATTAAACATTTTAATGTTGAATTTGTGGAAAAAAACTTCTACTAGAAAATCTTCTGATCAAGTTGAGTTTCAGTCTTATTGATTCTACAAGCCTTCTCTGTTTTAGCAGATACTGGGGTTTTTAAATGCCTCTGGGAACATTGTATTTTGAGCTTTTTCAATTTGGAGAAAAATATGACTGTGGCAGGGAATGGTGTCTGTCAGAGAGGAAGAGGTTATATGGAAGCTGAAGCAGTAAAGTTCTCAGAGAGGAACAAGAAAAGAAAGACAACATGTAGTTCAAGAGGTCTGAAAATGAAAGGGAAGATAAGTTCATGAAAAACTGTGTATGCATTCAAAATAGTTGAACTAAAATATACTCTGCATTACAGCATGAATTGTGCACCAGCCTCTCTGGATTTTAGTAACTTGAGAGCTCAAGGAGTTAATTTTTTTTCTGCCTTGTTTACTGTTTTTCTGCCCCACTGTTTTTTTTTAATGTCAGATCTACATTGACACTTATATCAAAAAGCCTGTGATTTAACTTGATAGATCAGCTACTGTGAGGGGGTAGGGGTGGGTAACTGACCCTACTATTGAGATATATGATGCTTATTTAGAGAAATGACATATATTCTTGATGAGATATACAGACACAAACTTCAAACTTCTGATTCAAGGTTACTTACAAAAAAAGGAGAAAAATAAGCTGGTTTTTTTAGTTCTGCCCTCCTTTCTTTTACTTAAGATAGAAAATAGAGAGTTTTCAACATTAGAAATACTATATACTGAGGATGACTCAGAGAACAGATGAACTGCGATACCACTTGGCACTTACATGGGAACAATTCAGCAGAGGTAATGGTTTTAGTTAGGTGAAGGTGGAATTTTGAGTTCTTGTTTATGTCTACACAAGCACAGCTTCATACATACAGAGGATGTCACTCCTGAGGTTAGGAGATTCTCCATTGCTTCATGTAATATTTCAAAAAGGTGATTTGTGGGAAATAATACTCTCCTGGTGTGTTTGTCTGATTCTAACTATTTGAAAGAGAGTCAAGAAAGAGAACCATAAGCTTCAATAATGTCTTAGGTGAAAAGTCAATGCTTTTTAAGCCATGCCTGAAGATAGAGGAACATTCTTCACTGTGGTTGGATGGGAATTCTACATTATCTCTTTCAAGGGAAAATGCTGATTTGCTGTAAGAATTTCTAAAAATGAGCGGTTTCATTTAAGTGAATTATTTGCTAATAAATCACAAGTGCAATAATAAATATCTACTTTACTATGAACAAAATGATAAACATTGATTTTTTTCAGTCAGAAACAACTTTTTATTTTGTGTAGTAATGATAAACTAGGTCAAATGAAACATGTCAGTTGAACACAACTGAATTTTTGGCTGTTACTTTTTGCAGAAAAAGATCCTTTGCCTCTTAAACTATCCTCTGATTCTATGAGATTTTGTTTTTGAGGCTGGAAAAATAATTTCATTATCATATCTTTATAGGTATAAAAATTATTTGGTGCCTAGTCCTTCTTTCTAACAGTGTCTTGATATCTCTCTCAGAAAGTTTACAAATAGGCAAATTTCTCTGCATTTTTTTGTGACAGGGAGAAGTCTGATAACCTGACTAGAGATTTATAATTTGTTGATCCCCCCCCCCCACAGGCTCCTTTGTGAAGAACTGTGGCATGATGCTTAAATTTTAGTTTTCAATAGCTAAAAATAAAAAAAACCTTCAGATGCTGGAAGTATGCATCACAACTCTCCATGGTAGCTGAAAGAGTCTCAAAATTTGTGGCCCAGTCTCTTTTCCATTTGTGATTATTTCGTATATTATTTTCTCTTTTTGTCTATTCATGACAGTTTTTAAATGGCTCACATAAAAGGTCTTTAAATCCCTCGCCTTTTACTAGACCAAAGCCTCGTGACTATCAGAAAATGGATTATTTTGGGAGGAGTTCTTAATTAACTGAAAATTGAGAACTAGGCCATTAATCCTTAATATTGGGTGAAAATTCTTCGCATTACTCTTTATTGTCTTATTGTCATTGGAAATTAAGATAGGAGAACCTTTCATGAAAAACACCAAAAACAGCCACAGCAGAAGAAAATAAATTTAAGAAAAGATGCTTGGATACCAGAAAACTGGAGTGATGAGTGAATCTTCACCAAACTCTGAGGTTTGGGTGACATTACCTATGTAAATCAGATACTGAGAATTCTTTTTTCTGGAAGAACAGACAGTGACAGCAGGGTTTTTTGGCCTCCAGTTAGTCCTTCACACTTATCCAAGCTGTGTGAAGAGGTTTTGGCTCTTTCTGGTAGAAGCTGAATGGACTTCTCCTGGTTAACCACCATCTCAAAAACTTGAAGAAAGCTCCTCAGGGAGTAGAAATCTAAAGAAACTTCTAGACATAATAGATAATTTGGGGAGGGGCATTTTTGTTTATTTGGTTTGTTTTTTCCCCCTTGCTATTAAGGTGGTACTTCCAACCCCATTATTTAGCTAGAAACAGTTGATTTCCAGCAAGGAATCACATAGTAATACTTTATTAGTGAATTATGCAGCCATCACACCAGGCCATTGGAGGAATTAACTCTGATTGCACCATAGCTGTCCAATATGACTAAATGAAACAAGGGGACATAAAATAGGTTGATGTGGCCTCCTCTAAAATGACTCAGGTCATTTGCAAGTCCTTTGTGGTTTCAGTTGCAGTCCTGCAACTACCTATGATTATTCATTAATCAGGTACTTATAAATATGCAAGGAATTGAGAGGGAGCTTCAATATGTAAGCAACCCACCTGTAAGAACCTGTAATTAGGGCTGCTGTATTTCTGAAGGTGTCAGACCTGCTGAGCATGTGCACCCCAGTGGATGTGTGTTAGAGGTACCAGGTGACTGTAAACCCTAGGCAAATGAAGCATAATCTTGAAATATGCCCAGAACAAACAGAGCATGTCTGGGAAAACTCATTTATCTACAGTGGCCCTAACAATGATGCTTCACATCAGGAATTACAGGCAAATCTAGTAGTATTGTACTAGATTTTAGAATCCTGCCATTTCATGCAACGAGATGAAGAGGACTTGTGAATCAGACAAGTGAATCCCTGTTGTTATGTGTGAATTCGAATTGGTCTCGTTAGCCACTGGGTTAACAGGAAAGCACGTGGCAATTTCCAGGAGAGTGACAGGTCCTACACCTAGACAGTGAGAACAAAGAAATGCCTCGGATTCTGTCTGTTTTGAATTTTGTATTTGTAAAAATTAAAATGGTCCTTCAAAACTTGGCAGTAGCTTTTAGTGTTCATTTTATCCCCAAACTGCTGTTAATTGTGACTATTTAGCAGGTATGTATTAATATCAATGTAATGCTTCTGAGGTAGCTTTGAATGTCCCTATTGTATGCAATGTTGAACAAGTTGTACCTCGGTTTTGATATTTAAGTCCCCTTTCCTATTCTTCAGCAGAATAGAAATTGGACTTGTGATTTCTTCCACAGCACTTCTGTAATACAGTTTTTATTACAAATGATGCCACTTTAGGCAGGATAGACACAAACAAACTGTAAGCTCAGAATTGCCCATTGTAATCAAATTGGCTATTTTCCAAACAATTCACAGTCTCTCTCACAGTGTGACCTTTCAGAGCCCTGCACTCAGCAAAATAGGGGTATATTACCTTTCATGCACTAGTGTTCATTTTCAGGAGAAAGCCAGGATTATTGTTCAAATTCTGTACAATTACACCTGAGCACCTCATTGTTTTGGTGGGGGGCACACAAAAAGAGTTGGGTTGGCATTTGGTACAGAGATATGTCTGGCCTTACACGCAGCAGGGCAAACACAGAAAGCACTAAAAGCACACTCTGCAATAAATATGTGAGAAACTGAATGCCTAGAAAGAGAAAGGATGTTACTGCCCAGCTTGTCCTGTTATTCTTGCCAAGCCATGCTGATGCTTTCCAGAGGTGTAATTGGACAAAATGCATATGTTGAACAGGCAGTGGGGGCAGATGGGACAAAGAAGATTACTTATTTTAGGTGTTACCTAAACAGGTAAGACAGCAAATGAAATCTGGAGTTAGGGATCCTTTGAGTTGGGGCATTTGGGCTCTAGACCATTTCCCACTTTCCTGTTTTCTCCCCCAGCATTATAGCTGCTCTTAGAAACCTTTGGGTTTGTATAAATACTTCAGGAAAAATCCAAACAACGATAGATTGCCCAGCAGAAAATTATTTGCATGAAAACTCCTGCCTAAGCATAATTTTTCCTAAGATGACATCTGCTTTGAAAAAACAACACAATTTCATCTCAGATGTAAAAGTAACACCCTCGCCTTTTTTTTTTTTTGCTGACACCAAGAGATGCATAACTTGCTGACAGTATGTGCTTGATAGCTGTATCAGTCAATCCTAAATAGTCTATAAATCCATGTACAGTGTAAAATATCATTGATTTATGTAATTGGGAATTTTTAACAATACAATTTTGTGTAACTATGTTTGTTTTTCCCTATTCAGAACCATCTTTCCTGTGAATCTGGAAGCAGTCTGATTGTACAGAGCCACTATGTATTCCATCCTCGTGCTTCCCAGGAGTATAAGTTATGATATATCAGCATTGTCTTTGAGGTCTACCAAATCTCTGGATATGCAATATGCTGAAGTGTGGAGATGGAATGAAGTTGAAAGGACTCATGAATAAAATGTAAGTGGATGATACTTCAAACTAAAGCACAAATACTGCATTGTCTAAATCGAAAGAAATAGCTCCTTTTGCTCAAGTAGGAGCAGTAGCAGTAACAAAAAGCTAGGATTATTGTGGCCTTTGGTCTGGGGCTCAGCTGTTATCTGAGAGTGGCACACAGACCTGCTGGAATACTTTCTTTCCACATGATGGTTGCAGATGAACTTTGGTGAAGAAAGTAAATACTGTACTGGGTAGAGAGTCTTACAGATCTGTGTGGGAAACTTTGCCAGCTCTAAGCAACCTGCAGCACCTACAGAAATAAATAAGGTTTTCAATCCAAAATTAATGATAAATGGAAAGTGCTATTCTGCCCTGGCATTGTCAATTTTCTCTTCCTTTTCAGGGAACCTGATTATTCATACTTAGTATATAAACATACTGCATGAGGTAAATAGGTACCAAGGCTAGTGCTGGTTTTGAACATAGATCATCATTTTACTTACTCCCTTGCATCATTTAACTCTGTTCTGGTGACCCTGGGACCCGGTAATACACACTGCAACCAATAACCATAACTCCATGATCCGTATAGAATACGTGAAGGATGGTGGCAAGTATGTAATTTATTACCTTCTGTAGTGCTGTGTTATTATTATGTGACTGTTATAGCATTCATAGTTTGACAGATTCCTATTAGCCAGTCAGTCAGAGCATGTAGTGTATTATTTTACCAATACCTGATGCATATCAATAAAGTGGGTGAACACTGCTATAAAAGAACAGCTGAATTGGCTTGGATGTTGTAATCTCCCATTCTGAGTTCTCACCTGAAACATCAGTTTAAGCTGGCTGATACTTTCGTGAGGCTTAGAAAAGTCTGGGTAACTTTCTTCCCTCTTTCTCCCGAATCCTTGAAACAAAGTGTCAAAACAGTACAAGAGGTTATTTTCACCATACTACTGTTCCAACAGGAGAAGCAAAATGTACGAGAAATCTTGTACTGTAAGACAACCTGTTCTCACAAGATTTCCAGCCCATTAACTCGAGAATCAGATTGTTTGGATTAGGTTTGCACAAACAGCCAAGCTTTTCAGGTGCTTATCCGAAAGGCATTGAACCAAGTCTTTTGAGGTTTCCCCACATACTTAATATATTATGCAAATGTTTACTGTATGCAGAGAGGAGAGAAAGATGGGAAAAATCTCCTTGTCCAGGACAAGCAGAATTAGTTATTGCTGGATGAATAAAGATGTCATGATTTCCGCTGGCTGGACAAAAACATCAAGAAGGAGAGGAAGCACAGACAGAAAGTGTCACAGGACTGAGGGTGACTAAGAGGATGCCTGCAGCTGGAAAGCAGTGAGTTGCTGGAAGGTGGGGAGACGAGATGGATCTGTATGGATCATATAACCATGAAACACTCTCTCAAATTATGGGGAACACAGAGCTAATAAAAGAAAAGGATGTGAGCAGGGATAGCTGTGATTCTGGGGAGGGGAGCTGGTTAACACAGCCCCTATGCCTGAGTGTGGCCAGAGCTCAGGTCACAGTTAGTGGCCTCGTGGGGGCCATAGCAGAGCTGAGCTTGGGGGTGTCAGTCCTCCAAGGGTCCCATGCTGCTGCTGTTCTCCCGGGGGCAGAATAGCTGCCTGGAGACTCTTACATCTCTGCTTGCACACTTCATCCTCCTACATTTCTAAGAGACAAAGCTTAAATCAGCAGTAATGCTTATTTCAGGATTGTGAAGTATAATGTTTTGATTAGATGAAATACATCTAAAGAGTATTGATCAAAATTTAAGAAAATACAGAGGAAAAAATGCAAGTTATCCAGATTTTTTTTTTTCTGTTATTTCCATTGCACAGGCAACCTGACACAACATGTTGTATATAATTCAGCCATGCTGTCAGTTTTTACTAGGAATGTAATCAATATGATCTTACAAATTTTAATCAAGGTCTCTGAAACAAAGTACTTGTTATTCTATAGATTCTTGCCTAATGCTTTGCAGCAGTATGTTAACAAGCTTATAGGGAGTGCAAATCTTTAAGAAGAAACAGTCTGACTGTGAAAAAACCATGATTTCTGCCTCACCCAAAGTACGACTGGCAGTAGCATAGACAGAAGGGACTGTGTATAAGGTGGTCCTGCTTCTCCTGCTCTGACGGGTAATATAATAATAAAGTACCAGCAAGGCTGTGTCCCTTTCACAATTTCATTAATGGTCAAGCAAATAAAGTATGATACTTTGCATTACTTCATGATGAACTGCTAAGCAAAGATATAATCAAGGGCTGTAGAGAGGCTCTTTTTTGACATGACTAAAGAAAATTTCTACAGACACTCAAAGTGCAGGTGGAAAGAGAATAGAATTGTATGAAGTCATGGGAGGGACTCAAACTGCTGCTTGCAATTCTGGTTAGCTGACCTGAGCTAAAACATAGGGTGAGCTTCTCTCCACCTAGCTTTAGACATTTATATGGTAATAATTTAGGGATTACAGTCACTGTAGAATTTCTTTATACTCTGTGGAGAGAAAAAGGCATTTTTAGAGAGAGATTCTTTTTATTGGTTTTAGGTGTCTTCTGTAGGATAAGCTGATTTGGGATCTCATATTTATTATTCTCATAAATGGATGTGAGGTTCAGCAAAAGTGACTACACTTATGGTGATGTCTAATCATAAAAATATTTCCCTCTCCCTCACCAATGATGTTAATGTTTTATTAGTTTTATCTTGCATCAGCTATGACATCACAATATGTTTTGCACGAAGGTACTCAAAGTTTTGAAATAAACTCACAAGAGGTGCTTTGTTTTCTGGTCAGCTTAACAAGCTGTCCAAGGAAGTGGTGGAATCACCATCCCTGGAAGTGTTCAAAAAATGTGTGGATATGACACTTGGGGATATGATTTACTGGTGATCATGGTGTGCTAGATTAATGGTTGGACTTAATGATCTTACAGGTGTTTTGCAACCTTAACTGTTCTATGAATAGACGACTCTGTTATTTTTTATAAGCTCTATCAACCTTGGGTGGCTGGGAGAAAATATGCAAGTTACCCTGTCTTCCACAGAGTGTTTAAAAATGTCTTTGAGAGGAACATGCATGGGATGTTCCTCTACATGATTTTCTTCCATATCTTTGATGCAAATCAAAAAATTGTTCCTCAGTGGCACACCATTTCATTCATTTCATTTTGATCCCCCTCTAGATAAACTAAGGGAATGTGTGGAAAGAAGAGTGGAAAATCATTATCATGGTGTCTCCAGTGAATCCATGTGCAAGATGAGGCACCACTGGGTGGGACAGTGCTGTCAAGGAATTGGTGGTGCCATGCCAGAGAGGCTGCCCTGCCTCTTCCATAGACATGGTAGCTCACAGACATTACTTTCAGAAAGGATTTCAGCACAGACTACCTACTGGAGTAGCTATTCCAAGTCCCTGGAGAGCCTGTATGTTGGACGGCTTCAGTGACAGCTCTGCTGTTTCTATGGAGCTTGCTGTGTTCTAGCTGTCTGTTCTGCAGCTGGCCCTCCAAAGACAGTCAACACAAACCCTTTAGAGTGAAGCTGAGCTAGACAGACTAAGGAGGTGGACAGACTTTAAGGTACTAAAATTTGTCCCAGTGACGTGTCATTAATATTAAGTGTGCCTCACAAAGCACAAGCCCACAGTAAATAGAAAGGGGTCTGCTGCATCATTGAATGAAGTCCTCCAAAATCTCAGAAAAACACATATTATAATATTTCCATTATAGAAAGAACCAGTTCCATCTTAAAAGTATGTTCTTCTGCTGTTTCCCCCCCACATTTATTTTTTTTTTATTTTTTTTTTAACACAGAAGGTGCAGGTGCCTGTAAAGAGTCATCAGAAAGTGTGGTTACTCAGGAAATTTCCCACTTCTAGCTCATGATCTGTAAATGTCACCACTGCTGAGTGCTTAGAGGAGTATTCAGGTCTGGGTAAACTCTAGCTGGAAGCACATAATTAAAGCAGCCTTAAATCATACATCAAATATCCTCAGCCAAACAGCAGATACTCCTCCTCTCACTATTTTTACTGACCATTTTATTCAACTCCATCTCTTTATCCACTGAGCACTAGGCTTTTGAATTTCTCTTTGAAGATGCCTGAACCTCTTCCCTGACTGCATGCAGATGCTAATTTAGGATTAGTTAATGCTGAGGCTAAGTATCTATTTGTAGATACCGTAATATTTAACACAGACATCTAGAGTAGGATCTCTGATTCTTGCTCTTTTTCATTTAGTACTCTTCATAAATGTTGAGGAAACCAAGGATAGAGAAACTGAGTCTAGATTTTTCAATCTTTCTCATAGAGATTAACATTTCAACCAAGCCAGAACTGGTGCACAGAAATAAGCTGGTACTTAATTATTTGTTCCTATTGCAAAATGTATGTCTTATATCTAAGGACATCTTTGTCCTCTGTGTGGAAACATGCACCTCAAAAGTGAAAACTAAAAATTGTAGTTTTCTCCAAAATAGTTCTTTATACTTTTCTTCCCCCAAGAAATTTTCTGCATTGAACAGTTCAGCTACAAGTGAAACTTTGTTTTTGTTGAAGGAGTCAGCAATATTTATTCTGAATCAGTACAACAGCCCTCCTCTCATGGGAAGCATTCAGGGCCAAATGTCATGTCCATGATACGATGCTGAGTAGAAATTACAGGGCTGTGGCTCACATAACATACCCTTTCCACTAACCAAAATGAAACATGTCATTGTGGAAGGATAAATGGCAATCTTTGGCTGTCATGCACTAGGATCTTATTATAGACACAGAGATAATGAAACTAATGTATCCTGAGGCAGTGTTGCTTAAAAGAGTATCAGAACAGGAGAATGTGTGCTGAATTTCATTTACTGAAACTTTTTCTGATATGTTTGGGGCTAAATTATGGCAAACTATATAGAACCTTAGTCCTTCAGAAGTGAAGTGGTGTTTGGACAGCTGGCAAAAGGATAACTCTGCACAGGGTTTGCCCACCTATTTCTGAACCTTTTTTTTTTTTTTTTGTCAGGAACTGTAGGCATAATTATGTGACCCCTTTTATCATCGATCAGTCCTTCACTGTGATAAACAAAGCAGAAGATAGTCTGGGAGGAATTGAATCCCATACAAGTTTTCCACAAAATGATTATATCTGTTAAGCAAGTGGTAGAGAGGATGGCAACAGCTGATCCAGGAACTAATAAGGTCAACTGATGCAATTTTTGAAGATGATCAGATGTGACAGAAATGAAGCTCCTCTTACAACTTATCAAGAGTATATGTTTGGTTTGAGATACATTCTTGGATATGAGCTATTGCCTCGTGTCTGTTCCCTCCTGATAGACTGGTGTTTTCACTGTGCCAATTAGGACACCTGCATTTATTTCACAACTCCATGCGCAAGCAATCTGTAGGCTGGACTTTAATGTCTGAGTGGGCACACCATCTCTCTCCAGCAGCTGAAATAACCTGTTGCAATGTACAGGAAGCATGTTAATCCTCATAATTAGCACAATTCTGAGGTAAATACAGGTGATGAGATTTCAAACACCTTTTAAGTGTATCTGTGATACTTTATTCATTTTCTGTCCACTTTTATTTCCTCTCACAGCAGCTACTCAACATAACTTCCTCCTCATGCTTCAAATGCTGTGGTGTCACTGACAGTTGTAAAGGGAGCAAAACAATCTGAAAGGAAAATTTTGATATGGAAAAGCTGTCTTAGCAGGGTATTTTTTTTTTTATTAATCCAGGAAAATAGCTTGAGACATTTAGAAGAGGACACACCCCATTTTGTTGAAACTGTGATGTTTTTCTGATCCCAAGAGATTTTTTTTAAAAAAACTGTGTAAAGCCCCATGCCCATTGGTCTGTATGGCATTTGCTGTCTACATTAGGCTGCTACTCAGAAACATCAGCAAGGACTGAATGCTGGGCACACTTCAAATATATAAAAGGTGACTCCTGTCTCCAGAGTTTAAGCTTTCAATCTGACTGGCTTACTAGCATGTTATAACAGTCCTGTCTCTGGCATGCTGATTTGTGGCCTCGATCAAATCACTTAGCCTTTTGCTTGCTTAAAAAAACCCCTACTCCTGCACTTGAATGCATGATAAGTCAATAGAGTCACTCACACATGCAGAGGAGGTGTGTAGGACTGAAACCTTCAGCCATGCAAGCACCATCCTCTTCCTGAGGAGCCTATTCTGCTTTACCTCCTGGCTGAGCTCCTTGGGTAAGAGCTTTTTCATCCATTTATATCAAAATGAGTCATCCTAGAAGTCTCCACCTCTGAATGCCAGTGTTTAAGCTACCTGGTTTCTTTGGATTGATTCAGATTTGGGAGAAAGCATAAAGATGAGTTCGAGTAGCATATCTGTCTGGGTGACAAGTTTGATTAGATGGCATGGATGTCAGCAAGGTTGGAGCAGAGTGAGCTGCAAACCTTTGAAGTCAGCCTATCTGTACCTAAAGAGACATATTAAGACATACCACCTTAATCCTTTTATTTCTGGAGTCTGAGCTACGTTCTTGTCTCTGCAGACTAATACCCTTAAAAATTTCAGAAAAGCACACTGATTCTTCCAGGTGAAAGGTCAAAACTGGCCTATTGCTGTCATCTCTGTGTTGTCTTTAAAAGAGATTTCAAGAAAGGAGGATATTGGGTAGAGTTGAGGAGCAGAATAGTGGTGCAGAATGAAAGACTGGAAACATAAGGAGCAAAAATTATTTGGTTTGAGTAGCAAATACTCACCTAGAAAGAGCAGCAGTGGAAATGGCGATTGTGGAAGACAATCTTATATTTGATGAGGAAGGAACATATGTGATGGGAAGATGTGAGCCATGGAGCTGATCAGATGACTGCAACAGCTGAGCTGTGAATAAGGTGGATCTGAAGAAGAGAGCTGCTGGGAATCCTAGGTGGAAGAAAATACAGTGTCAGAGCTCCAGAGTAGTCTCTGGGTGAGAATGCGTAAACGTTTAGAAATGAGAGAAGAAAAGATTGAATAGGAGTCAGTGAGCACTTGGATGTTGGAAAGAGTAAGAATACTACAATAAGTGAAAAAAAAAAATCTTGCTTCTTTAGGAAAAGCTTCTCATGAATATACCTGTCCTCAGAGTTGATAGCTACTTACATATTTTATCTCTGTGTTTTTCAGGGTCAGCCTTGTAATATATTTTTCTTCACAACCCAGTGAAGACCTGACTTCTGCAGCAGTTCAACATAGTTTGAAAGAGGCCTCTGAGGACAAAGACTAAAAGCATCTCCTATGAATTTCAGCACAATAGGTACTTGTAGGCACCTCTCATCCTTCACAGATATTTGTCTAATTGCAGTTATTTATTAATCTGAAATGTAAAGTGTCCAAGAAGACATTGGACATTGGCAATTTAAGCTGTTCTCTCAACCTTCCCTGAAGGTTCATCTAAAATAGACCCTGAATGTTTGTCATTTGTCAAGGATTCAATAATTGGCAGGAAAGGATGGCTTTGGGCACATATGTTCCTTTCCTCCCTCTCTCTCCCAAACATTGTGATCTTGTTTAGCTTTGTACTGTCATGTCAGCTTCTTCTGTACTTGCTAGGGTTCATCTTGTATCTTGTGATGGTGCTGCAGAAGGTATTCTTGTTACCTTGAGCACTTTCCACTCTTTCCTCATGCTAACTGCTGTTTCCATGGAAGTCTGTGATATGTTTTATTCAGAGTATAATTTGTAGAATGTTTGCTTAGAACAGAGGAAGGGAAAAATAACTTCTTCAAGGCAGAGTGAAAGAAAATATACTCTAAATTTGAAAAAAAAGTCACCCTCTCTCTAAACCTTAATCCTCAGCTCTACTGTATCCCCAATTAATACCATTCTGTTTAGGACTGAAGTGTTCAATGACAACACGAAGGAAGACATGTCAGGTCACAAACCCAGAACATCAAATATTTCCACTTTTCCTAATTATCACCCAGCCTTACCAAAAAACAGATGGAACCACTTTCAAAGCTTTGTGTGTGTGCCTGTGTGTGTGCATATGTATGTCTGTCTTACAAATGGCTAATTCAAATCAAACTTGGGATTCTAGTCAAGACAACAGCTTCACTGCCTGAACCAGCTTGTTTCTGTACACTTATCATTACCAAAAAGAAGAAAAACTGCAATCAAGTTGCATTCAACTCCAAAGAAAAAGAATAGACCCCACACTTTCCAATAACAGCTCACTATGCCATACTTGCCTGTGTAACAAACATATGGAGCAGCACATACTCTGGGCTTGATTCTGATTGAAATTTCACAACTAACTGTAGCATCTGTAGCTGGACTAATGCAGCTAAAAGCTCAACTAACCTCCTCCCTTTCCCCTTATTCTTATTGCAGGGCTACAGGATGAAACTTTATGCACAATAGGCAGAGAGATCCATCTGCTTATGCAGGTGTGTGCAGCACAAGCTATAGGTGCCCAGGAGCACCATCGTACTCCAAATCCTCACCAGCTGTAGTGGATTGTCCAAAAGACAGTGCTGCCTACACCCATTCCTTCAGCTCAGCCATGCTGAGAGCATTTTAAATATTGCACAGGCATAATTCTGGTCTTTTCTGAGACCTTGCAGTGTTGTTCATTACTATGAAGTGTCAGGAATTCAAAGGGAGAAACATGTGAGAACACAAGTAGGTGCCTCTAGCTTGTAGCAGCATTGCTGCTAATTGGGACACTTGCAAAACAATGTCATATGTGTCACTGACTTTTACTAACCACCAGAAACACCTCCAGAATAATATAAAATGCTAATCTGTTTTTTTTTCCCCCAGCTTACAGCTGTTTTATAGTGGTTGCCTCTCTTGTCCCTCAGAACCGATATTGTCCAAAAGTATTTACAGACAAAAATGATCTTCTAGGACCCTTCACACTGGGACACAGGCATTAAGGAAAAATGAAACAAAGGAATGCCAGATGCAGTGGAATGAACACTTAAAAGGCAGGAAGGTAACATATGTGCTTCTCCGCCTTGCTCCAACTGGGTGACACACTAATAGGTTTCTTATTCTGCTTTCTTCTGCTAAGAGACTGGAAGACATATGTCAGTTTTCCACCTTAACTGTGCATTTTCTAGTTTGTTTGGATTTATGTCATAACCTTAATGGGATTTAAATGGAATTTTTATATGTGAATAATACTCTGCATTAATGCAAGAACTTTAGGTTGCTGTGCTACCAGCTTGATTTGCATAAAGGTTTTTAAATATGAAAGAAGAATAGCCAGGCTATTGTAGATGGCAAAGTGAAAAAAAACCCCCACTGGCATAATAGTAAGAGGAAAAGACAACTCCCTCAAAACATTGGCTTGTGAAAGGGTTAATTCTCTGACTCTTAGGTACAACTGGGTGTGAGAGAAGAGCCCAGAGGTCATGCTAGTCATGAATATTTAGTTGCTGGAGGGTCAAGGCTGGATTAAATGGTGAAGCTGGAAGGTCAATGTCATAGGTTTATAGTTCACCATAAAACATTTTCTGTTCTAGTGTACTATGTGTTCTGTAAATGTAAATTGTCCGTCAATGCATAGCTCACATGTTACACACACCCTGCACACTGGGGTGCAGAAGTGTCTGTTTCCTCTAAGTATGTTGTAGATTTTGAGATATCATCTATAAACAATAAACACAATAAGGTGTGTCACACTGAAAAGTATGCCATTATGCAATTACATATTACATATGTTTAATATACATTATGTTGTCCTCCTATTTCCAAGTCCTTGTTTACCCTTTAGTATATCAAGTAGGAGATGGAGAATACTTGTGCATTCGATATTGTTATTTCTTCAGAATACGAATTTGGGGCACAGAAAGTTCTGACGATTTTTCCTGACAATTTTTTTGGGAGTAGCACTGCAGCTCTTACTCTTAGTTCTTTGCCTTAAACCTTTGCCTTTACCATCCATTTGGTTTTCCAAGCCTCAACTCTGTGTGAGCAGTTCTGAATTACTGATGGTTGTGCAGTCAGGGAACTTTCCTGCTGGCATGTTACTCATTCTTAGTGTACCATTATTATTTTTAAATGAATTATGTATATAACACACTTGGTGTACAGACTACTCTGCATGTGAATAATAAAATACAGTCTTTGCTCAGAAGAGCTGACAGTCTAAGGGATTGATCCAGTAAACACTTATTCATGCGTGATTTGCTTAGCCTAGTGTTGTGAGTAATCTGTTGATCTGGCCCCGAACTAATTAGATAACTTGATGAAAAACACAATAGGACATGCTAGGTAGTGCAGGAGGGAAGGGATGAAACACAACAGTACATAAAGGCCTAGGAAGAAAGAGGATAAACACAGGCTGATTTGGATTTGATTCACTTCTCTGTGGCAGTGTCTGCATGGAAATACTGTAAAGGATGGAGCTTGGGCCCTGGAATGAAATGTCAGGTTTCCTCCAAGCCTTACATTTTGTTGTGTGTTCAGCCTGCCCTCATGGGAGGCGATAGCCTTGTCTTGACCGAATTATTTTTTTATGGTCCGTCTCTGCAGTCAGATCCAGAGGAGCCTTCTCGGTATTTTTTTTAAGAGTTGGTGAGATTGAATATGCACAAACAGGTCTGAAGAGCACTGGAGTGGGCTGAGTTAAACCATTGCAGGCGATTGACAATGGCAAGGGTGGTCAGTGGCTCACTTTCTTGGGATTTAGTCCCTTGCCCATGGGGAACAGCACTGCAGCAGCCATGTGTGTGTATGACTGTCGTGAAAAAAGCTTGATCATGGGATGATACTACTATGGAGTTGAGACCTGGCTCTTTATCTCATGCAGAAGCATAATATGCAGTGCCAGTGTGCCAGAACACTGGTCTTGTGTCATTTCCTGGGATTCCTGCAGGGCTGGGGGTCAAGAACTAAATTTGAGTTGTGAGATTTCATGTGTTGTTACAAATGAGTTTAAAGCACTTTATCAGGATTGAGGCCTGGAAAATCAGTGTTTAAGTATGATTAATTTCTGTTGAATAGTAATCTTTAGTTTGTACCTAAAGATCCTGTTTGTACTGCTGCAAGTGATGCTTGCACTTGCAGAGACATTGTTTGCATGGGTTCTGTGTTTAGAAGCTGCAGTAAGGTATGAAGACCTTGTCAGAAAGAAACCAAACTCCAATGCATTTTTGCATTTTTGTCTGGGAGGTGACCCAGGGCAGATTATCAGTGGAGCTGGGGCAGTAAAGGGCAGAATGGAAGTACCTGTCACTGGCTTTGGAAGCCCCTGGCTGGTGCAGCTGGTAACACACTGCTTGTATGTTACCAGCATTGAAGCATTTTCCTGGAACCTGGCTTCTGCTTGCATTTTCTGTGTGATCTAGGTTAAAGGATCTTGACAAGAAAAGTCCACTTATAATTATGGACAAAATTATTGTCTCAAATGATTATCCAAGATGCTCATTTCACCAGCTGGTGTTGTTTGCAGCATGGAAAGGGTCACAGGTGGCTCAGAAATAATAATGTGGTATTTATGCAGCTGACCACTGTGCTGGAAAAGGGGTAGATGCATTTCACTAAGTTGGTCCCAGATGGAAAACTTTTCTTTAATGCAGAAACAGATCAATTCTATTCTTACTCTAATGTAGAAGTAAGTGAGAAAATGAAGCAAAATATGGGAAAACATCACGGTGTTATGCAAAATAAAATATTGATTGTAAAAATCCCCAAACAAAACTTGCTTGCTGTCTTAACTTTTATCTCTCATGTCTAGTACTTATACGAAAATATTTCTTCCTGCTCCTACATCAAATGAAACTAAAACTTCCCACTATAGAAAACTATTTCTTTTCCTTTAATTTTTTTTTTAAGCAGGAAATATGTATCTCTCAAAATCTGCAGGGATAAAAGTTTAATTATGTCTTAGTTGCTTGCTGTGATTTTGAAATCAGTGCTTTAGTCTGAATAAGCACTTGGTGGGTTATAAAATGACATGATGAATATTTCTATTTCTCATGTTAAAATCTAGGTTTTGTAAGGTAATTGACAATAATGGAGTTGACACTGGATTAACAGTTTTGACCTGAAGTTGATATCAAGAAGGGTTTTTTAAGAAATGAATGGATGCAATTTTTTTTAAAAGGACCATACTGTGGGAGAAAATATACCTGCAGCAGTAAGGATTCATCCACTAGTGTTTTGCATGACAATCAAGCTGCAGATAGATATGTGAATAAGCTAAAACCCACATAAGCACTTTTATCTTGGTAGAATTTCATGAAGACTAGGTTGTTGGACTGCATAGAAGTAAACTTTAAAAAAGAAATGGATGCAGAGATAAAAGTTTAGACCCAGCTCATGTGAATAGGTCAGTCCTAAGAGCTGTAATCTTGACTCCATGATGAAAACGATGGATGAAGCTGGAGGTCAGCACTGAAATGCTGGGGAGCTTCTGGACCATGCCAGGATGACGACAGAATGCAGGGACAGCTCTGAGGAGAGACAGTGACATTGCTAATGGGTGCTGGTTGGGCAGATAAAATGAGGCCTGATGCAAGTGACTTGGGTAGAAATTTGCTTGGGGAGTCTTGGTGGAGCTTGCTTTTTGGCATACAACTAATTGATGACGGGGTTTGTCACTAGAAATATTCTTGTTTTGTGGCCTCCCAGCTGGGGCCGATAGGGTCTGTAGTTTGGAGTCTATGTGTTTGTGTTTCTGCCATGTTACATGAGAGTGTTGTTCCACAGTGCACCCAAATCCTGCAGAGTGCCTCCACCTCTAATGCTGAATCTGCAGTAAATTAATCTGCAGTCTTTCTCTGAATGTGAATGTTGTAAAAGACGCTTGTGGGCTTGTGAATAGGCCACTTACATGGCCTCCCTCGCAGATACCCTCCTCAGGGAGACAGAAATAGGAACGAGTGTGTTCAGAAAGATTTCTTTTACCCTGAGAGATGGTATTTCCATGTCACAAACCAGACAAACTTTTTCCCTGTGAGTTTCCAGCCCCCTTTCAGCCCTGGACATCACTAAAAATGTGCTTTAAAGATGGAAATAATCTCTATGACTCCGGAATCTGAAAACTAGAGTCTCTAGGAATGAAATTAGGAACTCCTGCCCAGAAAGGATGGGAATCAGCTGTACCACACTCTGCAAGTCTTGTCCCAGCTCCAGATAAAAACTGGAGAAATGCTCGGGTTCTGCATGCCCTGGCACAGCCGTTTGCTTTGTCTCTGATTCTTTATCACAGTAGCTGGTGTTTGGCACATCCCTTTTACTGCGTTCCTTTGTATGATACGGCTTGTCTCAGAGAGACTGGGAAATGCAAAGATCGAAGGCTGGGACTTGCTTCTGACCAGAAAGCTTTTAGAGTTTAGCTTCCTGTTGGGCAGTCCTGATATATGAAGAATCAATTGTGCTAACTGCTTTAGGGAAAAAATATCTTATCACTACCTCAAAATATTTCCCTCTTGGCTGTGTTAGAGCCTTTCTTGTAAAAACTGAGGGGGGAAGCAGGAGGGTGAGCAAGATAGTAGCATTCTAAAAAATATTTTAAAGGGAAGAGTTGTTTGCTAGCTGTGGTAAGTGCTGTAAAACTTTTCTCAGATCTCTGTAACTCACTCTTCTGTAACACAAACAAATTCAAATCCATCTTTACTAGATGGAAACCAGTTTTCTTGTAATGTCCTGTGTGTCTGATCTCCAGTTTATTTATATAAACAGATTTCTTGCATCTTCTGTTTTGATCTTTAAGATTCACTGACAGCCACTTACCTAATGAGTGTGTATGAGCCATGCAGCACAACATTCATGGTGGGCTGAGCCTTATGCTGTGTGTGTTTCCATCCTACCCCCTCAGACAAAGTAGCTGATGACAACATGAGTGTCCCAAATGTCCTTTTGTTAAGGCATGTCTATTTAGATTTTTTTTTAATAGTGGTTTACAAGAACAGCTTTGGGGGTTTTTCTTTGTTTGACTTTCTTTGATTGTTTTTCTTTTTTTTTTTTTTTTTTTTTTTTTAAGGAGTTTGACAAAGATATGATAGCAATGAAATAAGTAGAAATAAGAAAGAGTGCTGTGGGATCCCAGGGCCACTTGACTGCTAGAGTAGAAACATAGAGTTGGTTCATCCACCAGCACAGAGTGACTTCAGTCAAGCAATGGTGATTTGTGCCAGCTGGTAATATTTTATTTCCTAGTAGCCCTTTGTTTTCAGTTCTGCATTTACATATTTGCATTTTGTGTGTTTACTGAACATGGCAGGATGTGTAAACTGGACAAAGAAGTAGAGAAATCACTTGATGAAGGTCATGGGAGGGGGCATCAGAGGGTGACAGAGCAGTTTTCAGCTCTGCTTGTATTTTCTCACAGAATGCTCTCTGCAGTTCTTTCCCTTCCTTGCTGATTTCTCTAGTTGAGCTGTAGGTTTATAATGTCTATTTTAGGGCTGATTAAGTGCTAGTAACAGGAAGTTTTGTGTGCTTGTGGAGTTTGAATGGATCTTGGGATTTTGTACAGAATTACTATAACAGCCATAAAGAAGAAATATCATAAATAATAAATTCAGAACAGTCCGTGTATCAGTCTATAGAATAAGATTCTTTTTTTCATCAGTTTCTCTAGCTGCTGCTAGAAAAGCCTAAAAGTGGAAAAAAACTCCATCCATTGACCAGTGGATTATGGCTGGATTTCTTTCTCATTTGGTATTCCAGTGCCATACATAATTATAGTTATTGTTAACAATTTCTTATTGACTCCTCTTACTTCATCTCCTCTGTGTGTGTGTTTCTGGAATGTTGTATGGTCTCCTTTCTAACACACTGATGAACCTGCAGACATACTGGAATTTCAAATAATCTTTTTGAGCTTGGTGATTATGCTATGGTCTTAGAAATGGATACACTGAGAATATAGAAATAGAAGTAAAAAATGTGAAAGTAAAGGCAAAAATGAAAGGAAAAGAAGAGACATTTTGGCACTGAGGAATATAGTTTCTGGGGTATATTTAGTAGTTTGATTTGAGCGTGGATTCCTTGAACACAGGATTTTTTCTACCTGATTACTCTGAATCAGTGCTGAAATAAGTGGGATAAACTACTTGCCCTTGGGATTGTGAATATGCTGTTGTTTAAGGAACTTTTAATAAGAATGCAATTCAGGCTGCAATGGATGCATAGATAAGAAGTGAGGTATGCTAAATGTTAATCTGTTTGGCTCTTCCAATGAGGTCAGGTTAACTCAAATTCATGTGCTTCTCAAAGAAACTTTGGGCCAAATGGTGTACGCTGACCTACACTGTTTTGGTATGGCTTGGGTCAAATGATTCCTGTGGTTTATAATCAGTTTAAATTCTGATAGTTGCATCTTGCTGTAAAAAATACCCTTTTTTTTTAGTTTGCAATTTTTTTTTTTGTCTCAAAATAAGAAAAAAATTCAGAAAAATCTGAGTTTGAGGAAGGTTTTGTGTAGCTTTAGTTAAAACCTCATAGCACACAGAAGTACTGAATTAAATCAAGAATGGCCTGTCCAGGACATTTTTTTGTGACTAAAACCAGTAGGAAAATTGTGCTTTCATAGCTGAAACAGCAATTAAATAGATAGTAAAAGGAGTCAGAGTTTATGTTTGAATTCTGGTAACCCAATATCAAAAGGATAGGTCCTAATGTTGTTGATAAAAATTAAACAAGAAATAAATCTTCTTTTCAAATTCCTAGAAGTCAATTATGTGATTTCTTACAATCATGTCAGGTACTGTTACAGAAAGCTGAGCTCTTGTGACTGTTCCAGACCTGTTTGATGTTACTGGGCAGCCTGCCAAAGTCTCCTTTTTGTATGCCAAGATGGTAATTATTGACACTTCATAGGGAAAGGGTTTCAAGGAACTCACATCAATATTTCTTCCACAGTCAGAAACTGGAAATGCCGCTATAGTAAAGAGATCTTGAAATCCTTGGGGATTATATTCCTGCATTGAATGAATACTAGGGAGTACTAAGAAAGTTAACCTCAGGCAGACAAAACAGAGCCAGTGTGCGGAAGCCTGGAGTGGAACTCGGGCAGAACTATTTGAAGACAATAAATCTGGTGAGGAGTGGGAGTGGCTGAGAAAACTTTGTATGTGCAACATGCTGTCTTTCAGGGTTGAAGGTATATTATGAATCAAAACTAGCGCTCAGGAAAGGACTGAGAGGTTTGACTTTACACTCAGGAGTAAGTCACAGAGCTCAGGGGGAAGAAACACCACACACTAGGAAGGTTAAAGCTGTCACTTTCTGTGCTTTCAAGGTTTTATACCACATTTGTGTGGGGCATTTCACTGCTTGTCTTGGGTTTTCCTCAGAGTCTCAGGAGTCAAATTAATTTGGTTTTGTAAGTGAGGTTTTTAGGGTGAAGGAGGGATGTCTCACCAAGTGAGCAGATTTTAGACCAGAATGTGAAGTTTCTGGTCATTATGATCCCTTTCAGGTGTGGACTTTATCACTGGCACTAGCTGTTATGCTGGGCTCTTCTCCTGCTTGTGTGAAATGGGCGTGCTTCCCTATGAGACTGACAGCTTCACAGAGGGGTGCAGAAGTTTATGTAGATTGCCATTAAGAGTTCATACTTGGCCAGCCCTTAGCCACAGTGATTCTAAAGGCAGGCTGAGAGTTTTGGATTGTTCGTCCTGGAGAAGAGAAGGTTTCAGGGATACATCATAGCACCTTCCATTACCTAAAAGGGCCTACAAGAGAGTTGAAGAGGACTTTTTACAAGGACATGTAGCGATAGGACAAGGGATGATGGCTTTACACTGAAAGAGAGTAGATTTAGCATAGAATGAAATTTTCCCTATGGGAATGGTGAGGAACAGGTTGCCCAGAGAAGCTGTGGCAGTGGAAGTGCTCAAGACCAGTTTGGATGGGGCTTTAATCTGGTCTAGTGGAAGGTGTCCCTGCCCATGGCAGAGGGGTTGTAATGAGATGATCTTTAAGGTGCCTCCCAACACAAATCATTCTGTGCTTCTATGATTTCTCTCCTGCACTGTTATTTGAATGCTTTAGATACTTGCATATGGTTATCACATCCTGCCCCCTGCTCGCTGCTTTGTCAAACTCCATATGCTTAAGAAGATGCTTAACTCATGTTAATCATTCCCTGCATATCCCAATGTGTGTCACTTGTAATGCTAGCAAGTAATCCATAAAAAGCAGAAATGATGAAGTTTGAATTCCTGCTGATATTTGCACTTGGGTGTGCTGATTTCTGTAAAAAATGAAACTCTTATTTCAGTCTCTTCCTCAGTTAGAACTGCAAGAAGATTTCTCTTAACTTGCTTGAAAATACCGAAGACACTTAAGCAATTTTCAAATTTGTTTGAAGTTACACAGTAGAAGTTATCAAGGAAGGGAAACAGACTGACAGACAGGAGGCTGAAGAGATAAGGTGAGTTGTGTAAATCATATTTATTTAAGAAACCCTTGAAACAGTTAGAAGGAAAAGTTTATATGGTAACTGTTACATAGTTACATTTATATGAATGATGTTACATTCTCTGTATCTGTGCTAAACACCTTCATTGCAGTGCTAACCCAAGTAGCCACGCTGAAGCCGTACCTTTTCAGGACATTTTAACTCAAAGCTCAGCCCAAGGAATAAGGAAGGCTTCATATAAATAATTGACAATTTCCTGCTTTAAGGCAAGCTATAACTGATGATGATTTAGCCCAGAAAGTGCACCCTTACCCTTGGAGGCTCAGGAACTGACTGCCATGCAGCTCAGAGGCCTGTGCAGTGTGATGGCGAGGGTCAGGCAGGGACAGGGACCCTGTCAGCACCCAAGCCAAGCCATCTCCTGCTTTTGCAGATGTATGCCAGCAGCTCTGGTCATGTGCTGTCAGCAGGAGTGTTTGTATTAGCACAGGATAGTCAGGTCTTTGCTGCTTTATGAGCTGGAAGGTCAGCTACACTTGAGCTTCAATCTACCATCCCTTGCCCTCCATTAAGTCAGCTGCCTGAAGCTTAAAGCACAGTTTAGTCTGTGATAGAAACTTATGGGAGTCTGCTCAGGGGCAACACTCAAGCTATACCTCAAACTAATTCGACAATCCCCACGAGACATCAGGGGTTTCTTGAGGAAGATATCTGGTGCCAAGAATGTGTCCGTGCAGTCCAGAACAGCTCTTTATGGTGCCATAGTAGGAGGATGAAACTTTCATAGGACTAGTCCAGGGATGTCTGTGATGGGGACAAACTGTTTTACTGAAAGGGGCCGTGCATTTTCTTACTGGGGAGTAACACATGAGTGTGTAGTGATCATTCTTATTAATACTAAGAGCAACTATATTACTGTAGTTTAAAAAACTTGCTCACCAACCCTGTGAAAAACTCTAAGAAAGAAGTAGACAAGGAGGAGAGAAAGGTGGTGATGCTGTCCCTACAGAAATAACAGGCTGTTTTAGGTCCTTGGTGACAACCTAACTAAGCTGCTGGACTTGGCACCAAACCAGGGAAGGGTTGGCACTCAGTCTGGTGAAGGGGAGGAACTATTTCAGAAAGTGCTTTCTGCTCGACTCTCAGCCTGCCCTGGGCTGTTCGCTTGTGCTGCAGCTGGGCCTCAGATTTGCCCTGCATTCTTGGGAGCTCCAGGGGCTGCAACACTGGGGACAGGACACCACCTCCCAGACAAGGAGTTTTGGTGTGGTGGGCACTGAGTTACTGTGCAAGCCTTGGCCATGTTGCCACCAAAGGTGGCATGGGACATGTTGCACCCCATACTATGCCTCCTTCTCCTCCCTCCTGTTTTTTCTTCTTTCCTTTAAAATACACTAGCCTGGTTTTCCAAACAGAGAGCAGCAAAATATTTCTGCTCCTAAGTCTTTCCTAGACTTCTGGCTCTGCACTGAGTTTAGTGAGAAGTTCATAGCCTAACGAAGAGACAGAGCCCTAAGTATCTGGTTGGGAACTTTGTGTTTGTGAGTTTCTACCAACCACAGTAAAATCTAGTGGGGTTTCATACTGTACATTACATTGCCATACTGTTCTTGTTAAAGTAATTAAAAGTGTTTGCGCATTAAACAACTAAACAAATTTTAAAAAAAAAGGTGCTAATCAGCTGTGTTTCGAAAAAATGCAGACAGAAAAATGATGCTGTCTACGTGGTTTGGAATACTCAGGCCTGTTCTATTGCATGTCTATACCAGCAGGATATAACAAAGGTAAAGATTTAAGGCAATTTTGACACCTTAAAGCGGAACTGTTAGCACTGCATAGACTTTCAAATCCAAAGAGGATTCAGCCTGCTCACTTACTGCCTTCCACATCTTCAAAGGACCATGACTCTTTTTTAATCTTTCAGCTTCGCTGTGAAGCCATAGGAAGTTATTGACTTTACTGGCAGTTTTAGTACACAATCAAGCAAGAAAAAATGCTGGTGTACTCTGAGGCTGAGTTCAAATCTTCTTCTCTTTGTGTCACGCCCCTCTCTGTGCTGAGGCAGAATTTAAAAGTGCGGAGCAGATGGTGAGCTGTTATACAATGTTTTGTTTTTTGACCCCCTTGTTGAGCCAAGATTCTCTGAAGGCTTTCAAGGATGCTTTGGCTACCTCACACATTTTCCAAATGTAGTTGGAAGAAGTTTTCCACAATAATATTGCTTGATTATAATTAGATACAGTTTGAACTCTGGATCTGAGCTCCGACATTGCTCTTCTTGGAACAGCTCTGGGGTAAGTGTAGGCTGGAGGTCTGCCAGGGAGTGTGTTTGCTCACTGGTCAGTGTCTAAATGAAGTTGTGCCTACTTTCCTTTCAGGCCAAGTGTAAGAGCACTTAAATTTCCCTTTGTTTAATGCCAGAAAGGTGCTATTAGAACTGATGCTTAAATCACCAACCTCCTTGGAAAAACTGGAAGAGGAACTGAGACCTTGTGTTTGAATGGGTTTTCCCTGAACTCTGGGAGCACAGACCTCTGCCCAGTTTCAATGCGGTGAAGAGCTCGAGTTTCTCTGCCCACTGAGAAAGAGATAGAAGCTGAAAAGAAATGGAAAGCCAAGAATCCAGAAAGGCAACTGCTGGGACTGTGGCCCCAAGTGAGTACTCCTGGAGGCCCTTCTGCCCACAGTGGGCCTTGACTTGAGGCTGAAGTTGTCCTTCACCATTTCCAGTGTGAGGGAAGGAGGACTTTGTGTCCATCCTCACATTTGCGTCTGTATGCAACAAGCTTTCACCAATATCTCTTCCTCAGAAATCCTGAATATTAGCAAACACTTTGGGCTAATGTCCAATAAATGTAGATTTTAAAATAATGTAAAGTAAGTATGATGAAAAGACTCGAAAATCCTACACCAAATTATGCAAAGATCAGGAATTCAGTTTTGCATCCTGATCCTGACTGTACTTCAGTGATGTAACAAATCAGTTTGCCTGTGTCCTGCAGCTCCTACGGTGACACTAGACAGACTTTCCTCCCAAGACTACACATGGCATTATTTTTTCCAACTATATGAGATACCCAGAGGAAGGAGTTCAACTGGATATTTTTTCTCATTCTCTTATTTTTCTTATTGTCTTAGGACCTGAATGGTTCCTTGAAGAACACCTTGAAAACCTTCTGTACTATATTGATAGAACTGCTGCCCTTTAGCAGAAGCTTTTGATGAACTCTAAATAATAAGACATGAAAGTACATTAACATGATTTAAAGGCATAAGGTCCTAAAAATATACCAGTGATGACAAGTAGTCACTTGTTTTGGATGTCCCCATTTTGGGACATCTAACCTGAAACATTTAGAATTGTCTTGACTATATAGATGAGCTAGGTGCTCTTGTAAAATTTATACAGTGAGAGGTTTTAGAATGGAAATATTTTAAACCTCTCAATATTTTGAAATTCTTGAACTATAGATTTAAGGAATTTATGAACTACCTACAGAATAACTGAAAAGTAAGGGTTCTGTTTTATCTAGGTCTTATTTAAAATTTGTCTTCTCTATTTAGAAGTCAGGACAAACAGCATTAATTATATTTCCAAATGTGTCTAAACTTGGAAGATTTTCATAGACCAGTTGAAAATAATATGAATGAAGGACTAAAAGCCTGTCTAAACATGTTCAAGGGATAAAAGTGTCAGTATCTACCTGAGCTTTACTTAATGTTGGAGAAAAATCATTGTGAAATTAAAAATAGTCTAATGAAAAGAAAACACTTGGGAAGCAGAGATGCCTACAGAATCTACTGATGATAGCTCTATTTTCATGGGCTGGAATTATACTCTGCCCTTTATAAAAATAAAAAAAAAGCCCTAACTCTGCAACAACAAGACAGAACATTTTTTTTTTGGTATCGTGAGAGCTAAGCATTGCAAAGGGGAAGTTTTAGAGAAGAAAGTTTAATACACAGCTGATGTGGGCCAAAAGATTTGCTGCCATCTCAAGGACCTTTGGAATCTTATTTTTGGGATTCTCTGACATGCCATGAGAAAGTCAGAGAAAGGGGTTCTGTTAGGCCTTTTATTTTCTCTCGTAGTTTTTCACACTGAATGTGTGAGCCTCAAAGGACTAAATTTGAGGAGGATTTGAATGAGAACAGAATAGTGCTTGGCTTTATAAGGTCAAAGAGATTGCATTTAGTGAGCTGCAAATTAAAGATTTTGCTACAAGAGATAGAAATCCAAAATATTGTTTTAAATGCCATCAGGATGGATGCAGGCTCAGTTGGAATGAGGTAGGAAGCTGTATGGCTGTGGTATTGCTACATATTGAGGACAGGGAACACATGTGAAAGCTATGGGACACTGCTAAATGGAGGCAAGAGTAGAGTTTCATTGGTCCCACAGAAAATGTTTATTTGTTTACTTGTATTTTTATAGGTTTTTTCTAGACCAGGACATACTTGTTTTCAACTTAATGATCCTCTGCCTCACATCTTTAAATACCTAGGATTTCTGGAGTCCAATTGTCAAAAAAAAAAAAAAAAAAAAAATTCCCCCCTTTACTGAAAGCATCAGAAGCTAGGAGAGTAATACAATATGCTCATGTTTGGGTTTCTGATAATTCAGCTTAGGATGTCAAAACTTTATCAGCCTTTGCCAGCCTGAAGAAAGAGCACTGGCTGTGGGCTTCTGCCCTCTTTTACTGTTAGCCTTGCATCCTAGTGCTTTTTTCACTTGCATCCATGCCGTGATCCTCCTGTACCACCCAGTCTGGGGTGAGCTGGTAAAATTTTGCATTTATTTCCAGAATTCTAGTTTCTGTCTTTTACTTTTCAGCGAGAGACCTGGGGAGAATTCATTTAGTTCAGCTGAGGCATTAGCAGCTTCCTCTCTGACAGCCATTACACTATCATGACCTGTCCTGCACCTCTAACACTGATCTATTCATAGTTCTCATATCAGCATGCTGGGCAGGTTTTTATGCTAAATCATCTTTCTTCACTGGTCCCTACTTATACTGCAGGAAATAAAAAGGCTTAGATTAGTGCAACGGGCAAATGGGTCTCTTTATGTCCTACCGTCTCAATGTGATTTTCTGAGTGAATTAAATGGATGGACTAGCAAGGCTGGCCCTGAGACAGACACACGCTGCGGGCAGGCTATCCTACAGAGGGAACCTTACTCTGCCAGGTTGTTTGGTGTTTTGTGATACTGACTAAGTGAGGTCAGTGAAATAACTTCCACCTGGTGACGGTGAGCGGCGTTTGAACACAAGGCACCAGAGTAAGTGATCACTTAAGGCAGCGGCCATCCCGAGAGCAGCCTGGCCAAACCTCCCGGTACGCGGGGCAGGCAGATCCTCGGTGAGGCACGGGCCTGCTTACCCCACGTGGGCTGTGGAAGCAGAGATCCTGCGGGCACAAGGCTCGGCCGGAGAGCGCAGGCTGCAGCAGCTGCGCCGGCAGGGAACAGCAAGGCAGCCCCGCCTCCGAGCAGCTCACCGGGATGAGCAAGGAAACAACAGATGGAGACAGGCAGACGGAGGAACACCAGGAAACACAGAAAATATTAGTCAGCATCATAGGCAGTGACCTCAGCATACCAGAGGTCTAAATGTTGTCAAGTCTTTTGTAGGCAGCCCAAAAAGTGGAGGGCTTTAAAGATAACGTTGAAGGGAAATAATAAATTGTTTCATAGAAATTTACAGACAGGGGCTCCTGAGCATCTGGGAGAGTGGAAGACAAAACATAAATGTGTTTGAAAATTTATTTTGAGAACCTTTCAAGCTGCCTAGTGGACGATTTTATGGGTGGGAGCCTTTTAAGAGGCTTACTCTTGGTCCAAGGTATGAAGAGATGGTAGAAGGCCTGGAGATAACCCAAGAAAACCTTCTTCTGAAAATGAAATAGATTACCTTCAAAACATTGGTCTGGATAGATATGGGTGAAGAAAATGCTACGTGTGAGGGCTAAAGAAAAAGAAGATACACTTCTTGGAAATACTGAAAGAAAAGGGGAAGGAAGGCATTATAATTGATGAAAAAACAGGGAGGACTGCTGTGTGCACAGACAGAAGGTACCACTTGAGCAGCCCACTGTTTCTTCTGGCACTGTTCAGATTACAAATCTGCTCTCTTGTTTTAATGAAAAGGGACAGAAAGTAAGATATAGCTATATAAAACCCAGCAAGTTAATGTCCTGTCTGAGTAAAAGAGAAGATCTCAAAGAAATGTCAAAGCTGACAATTTTCCTCATGGGCTGAAAAAGAATTGGAAGTCCCAGAAAAAGTGGGTGACGGTGAATTTCTGAAGCACTGGTGGATGATGTTGAAAGAGACTTGAAAATGATGGAGAGCAAGACCAGAGCTTGGGGAATCTTAAGCAAAGAGAGTAGACTGATGTAGGTGGTAGAAACACGGAGGAAGAGAAGCAAAAATAACTCATTGGCAGGCCCATTCAACGGAGGAAGAGTGGGGAAAGAGGAACAGCTCAAGTGGAATCAGATAAGATCTCCCTAAGGAGTAAAGTAGGAGAGGCTGTTGGCAAAGCAGCATTAGACTTGGAGAAAGCATTAGACTTGGAGAAATTCTTGTTTGTGTGAGAGTCACAATCTAGACAGACTGAAATTTGGAAGATAAAGAAGAGATGCAGGAACGCTCCAGGAACAGCAGTGGCTGGAGGTGATGAGAGAGAAGAGCAACAGGTACGAGATGAGGGATGACAGAATGGCAAAAACTAAGAGCAGGGATGGCGTGTGAGAGTGGGGAGTGAGGGTAGGCAAGTACTGCGAAGGGGTGTGTGGGCAGGCAATTAAACCGGTGCATCTTTTGATTCATTTTCAGTTTGGATTCTGTGGCAGCAGAAACCATTCTGGTTTGACACTGTTTTGAGCCTGACAACATTTCAAAATACTCATGTAGGCTCAGCTCCTAGTCAAGAAAAGTAAAATATTCAAATCAATTTATTGCTAGTTGTAGTTCAGCTTCCTGGAGGTAAAAATTGATGTGATACTCCAAAAAGATGGTGTTAGAGAAGGGTGGTGATAATATAAACAGGGAAATGTAGGCAATGGAGGGAGAGGGATAAAAATGGAAAGGAGAGGAGGAAGAGACTGAAGTGACATCCTTGGGTGGTAGCAAATAGATTGGGTTAAAAAAGATGGAAGATAAAAAAAGCTTTTAAAAAAATACTGTGAAGATTTAAGATAAATAATATTTGGGAAAAATCCCATTCACAAAGAGTGCAAGGGATGTATGCATCTTTTATGCAGCCAAGTAAAATGCAAAACAATGGAGCTGAAAATCAAGTCTGAGAAAAAAAGAAAAGCAACTGCTGGAAGAATTGTTAAATAGAAAAGCACAGAAAAGCAAATGTCATTGTAGATAAAGTCACAAAGGTAAAAGTGACAGAGTTGCTAGTTCAAGCAAGCACAGGCTCTTATTTTTACATATTTTGTAATTTAATATAACCTAATGATGTCTCAAACTCAAAACAATTCAGGTAATTCAAAGCTAAGACTTTGAAGACTGTAGGAATACAGTATATACATACATTCTCTGAAGCATTCATTTGGCAGGGAGCCTGGAAAACCCTGGTGTTTTGTGAATGCTCACATGTAGCAGTGCGCTGCCAAAGTTTCAACAAGATGGTCTGACACAAATTCGCCACTGAACTGATGGCACACCTAGCTGGCAGGCAGGATTGGTTGGAAAAGAGAAATTATTTTCAACAGGGAATTCTGAAAAAAAACATCCCAAACACCTCAAACCCAACACCTTTTACTCAGATTTTCTCGCAATTTAAGCAAGCAAACAAGCAAAACCTTGAACCAAGAGCTAAAGTGCTTGGGGATTTTGAGAAATGAATTTTTTTTATGTTCCCAGTTTTTATTAATGTGGGTGTGAGTGGTGTTTCCTTGATGCTCTTGAAGCATGTGATGAAGTAAGGGCCTGACACCTTAAATCTGAAAACCAGGTGAGCTTTTGATATTTCAGGGTTTTGACTTATTTCTATTCTTTTTATTTACTGTCTTGAAAATTTTTGTTTAAAAGTTCAAGCATTCAACTGAACTACGGCCACTGATAAGTTTTGCAAGTCCTGCGTTTCAGAGGAAGGGTAGGGGGTAGATGACAAAGCAGAAGACGGTTTTATAGGATTAGAGAGAAGCTGGGTCTTGGAGGGAGCACAGGACAGCTTGTGAAGGAGCTGCTGTAAATTATTTTCAAATTTAAATCTATAGGATTTGGTCGTCTTGTTACCAAATGTCTGAAATATTGGAATATTGTGAGATATTTTGAGCCAGCAGCAACGTTTGGCATGTCAGAAATCTTCATTAGACAAGACAGAGATTTATAAGTTCAGCTGGATATAGACATGTATTATGAAAGAATGCTATGCATGGTTGGTTTGACTGGGCTAGTATAGTGGAATGAAATGTACTTTTCTCCTACTGGCTTTAGAAAGGCAAGAAAATTGTGTAGCTCTCTTTCCTAATTCCCTCACTGTGGCTACTTACTTAATTTGTCAAAAGATGTTGCAGGCTCAAGAGACACCTGCATGCCCTTGCAAAGCAGATTCCTGTCCATTTCTTCTGAAGAACAGTAAAGAAGTGTCTGAAAAACAGGGCCTCCCATGAGAGGATGGTCTGATGGAGGCACCAGTACCTGTGAGATCGGCTCCAAAGGCAGTGTCACGGAGGAGAGAGCTGAGGGACATCTCTCTCTGGTAAATATGAGGTGGGGAGGTAGTAGCAAGCTGCAGGCTGGAGTATCACTTCTGAAGGGTAATATAAATGCTTTGAGGAGACTATAGAGCTTAGTGGATTCAAGACTGAAAAGCTATTCGTATTTTCATACTATAAATAATGTAGAATATTTAACAATGCCTTAATATTGATGTTGGTAGCACAGTGGTAAGCATTACTTAGCAAGTCAATGAGAATAATGTCAGACAAAGAGGTAGAAATCTTTTATCATAGAGATATAATAATATTTTGCTATCACCGTTGAGGGCTCTTGCTAGCCTCTAGAAGGCAAGTTATTTTCCATGCTGATTTCCTCAGGATTAGTGTCAAGCATTGTTATTGTCTTGTATCTCTGCGTATACTTATGCAAGTAGATGCGTTAATGCAGTATTACATTGTATTGTTTAAAAATGTATAGAGATGCCATCTGGTCCAGCTGCTGTGTGGGCCAGTAACTGTTCTATTGCTTTATTTATATCATTCTGGGACATGCTTGCTTTTAGAATTTGGTGCTAATAACATTTGAGAATGAAAAGATTTAGCTCTCTAGAAATGGAATAGGATAGCATTCCTTGGATAGGAACTGGGTGTTGAAATTTGGAAACGTTCATTTTCTATGTTGATGTCACATTCTGTTTAAGACCCTGGGCTTGAAAGCTCCCCCAGAAGTTCTGTGTTTGTGTATTATTTTGATAACATTGTCTTCAATTTAGTTCTATTGTGATTAGCCTTTGCCTTTTAAGATATTTGACTAGACTACCACATTAAGAGAAATGTTGAATTCCTCTATAGTTGAAGCAAGTATTTTTGGGATTGTATGTGCATGTTTCAGAACTATAAGTGTAAACACATTCACTCACATAACATACATGACTGACCTGGTCCCATATAGCTGCTTGTGGTGTATCCATCCTGACAGTCTGTCTTCTTGCAGTACAAAGGCAATTGGAGGCCAAAGAGTAACAGCTGAAAGAGGAATCAAGGGAGCTGGGTCCTGATTACTGCAGAACTATTGAGCAGGGTCAAATCATTTAATCTGTTCCCCTTTTCAATTGCTGCCACCCTGTTCAGCTGAACTGTAAACTGGGGCAACTATCTCTTATCATGCTGTTCTATATCATAAGATCCCTGTCTCAAGTAGGGACCCTGGCACTATCACATTCTAGATAATGAAATACACTTCATGCTTTGAAATTGTTTCCAATCAAATTTTGTGTTCAAGAATTATTTTTTTTTAAATTCAGGCTGTATATGGGATAATAATTACTTACAATTATATGTGATATTATTCCTCCAGAAGACAAGGGGTTATATTGGTGTCACAGAGCTCATTTAGCTATTTTATATTAGCTTTTTGTGAAAATTTAGACAGGATGATTTGGAATGTAAATAGGAAACCCTCATTTTAAGGTAGGAGATTTTGATATGAGGTCAGCTATGCTGCATGGGCAGGGATGTAAGTGGAACTCCAGTGATACCTATTAGAGATGAGTTATCTCTGTCAACAAACCATCTCCTTCCAACTTCCTTCCCTTTCTCTACTCCAGAATAAAATGAAATTTGAACTTCAGAAAGGACCACGGTTCTTCTGGGATGGGTCGATGCTGTAAGAACAAAAAGAGTCTTTATTACCACATACAAGAGCTACCAAACATCAGTAGCTTATGATTGGTTTTATAGGACAGTAAGGATCAAGTACTTTCCCTGCACAGCCACAGTGGTGGCCTGAGATAAACCAAATACTCTGTACTTTAGCTAGGGTGCTCATTGTGTTAGTAATTCTTTTGAGACCTGAAGGCCTGAAAATACCCGGACATTGCCACATGTTCTGTGCAGGGCAGTCATTTGGAAGAGTGGGATTGGCTGCTATGAAGAGGGCTACAGTTCTGCACAAACACAGGTGAGAAGGGCTGTGCAGCAAGTAAAAAGCAAATTTTTTCACTCACAGATCATAGAAGGGAGCCAGTTATGTTGCACCACTGTCTATCTACAGGTAGATAAAATCTTCCACATTTGGACTCTACTGAGTGAATTAGAACTCCTTTTTCAGTTTTACAGTGCTGTTGTTTTCTTTATTTTGACAATGAAATGTAAATTGTTGCTAGTGTAAGGTGACTCCAACTCTACCAGGCACCTTTTGTCTAAAGCTGGTGTAATACAGCCTCTCATTTTTGAAAAAAAAAAATGAACTTAACTTATTCTGTGGAAGTAAAAATGTATTCTCCAGCCAGCTGATAGACAAAGTGCTGATTCAATGGGTCTGCAGAAGATGATTAGGGAAGACTATATTGATCACATTAAACCAGTGGAAGACAAATTGAATCTGAACTAAGGCTGATGGAATAGGCTTGCAGTTCAGGTTTTCTGAAGGAAGATGCTCAGAGTCAGAGACAGTAAAGAACGGAGGTGGTAATTTCCCACTGTTCCTCTCATGGCATGCATGATCAGTGGAAGGTAATGACTGTTACTAACCTTCAGGTGTGGAATCATTGAAGAAGGCTTCCTCTGCAGATGTTTTAACTGTATGAAACCAAAAGCCAGCGTTGTTTTCTTCCCTGTTAATATGAACTGGATTCTTGTGGAAAAGAGGGTTACAATGCTTACAAGTGCGAGGTACAGAGCCCCAGAGAGGAGCAGGATACACCTCTGTGAATCTCACATTTCATGGGCACGACATAATGAAGGAGAAAATAAAAGGGGTTGCAGACCAGAGCAGACACAAGACAGATCTAATCTTGGACAGTGGTATGTGTCTGAGAATCTGCTAGAAATTGGTGAACAGAAATAAGAAACTAATTTTCATTCAACTACAAATAGTAACCTTCATAGCCTCGTTACGTAGCCCAGCTGGTTTTCGAGTGTTTAGTCCAGTCTGGTTTGGGTGTGGAGGTGGGAAGAGAAAGAGAAAAGAAAAAATTCCCACCTATCTAGCATCTGTGGAAACTTTGGAAATGCCGGAGCCGACAAGCATGTTGTCCTGAGATATTGCTGGGTGTGCAATAGCTAATGAAAACTTTACTTCATGGCTTTTAAAATCTACAGATGTCATTGTTTCCAATACAAACATCTACAGGAAAGACTTGCAAAACTGTCAATGTCACACTCAGTTAATAGATAGAAGAAAAGTATCTTATTCTGAGCTAACATCCTCAGCCCCTTTTGTATTTCTCCTCATTTCAAGCACGTCACCTAGTGATGAAAGTGTGACTTATATCTGAATCAAAGAGTTGCAGAAGAGTGCTTTGGAAAGCAATGAACTCAGACGTACTCAAGATGTTCAGATGACATTGGACCTTCTTTCTCCATTTTTTAGGTTTCAGACTAATAGGAATGCTTGCATTTTCTAAAAGGATGGGGTTTTGGATAGGGATGGAAGGGGGAGATGACAACATTAGCAGACCTGTGGCTTGTCAGAGTGGAAAAAATTCAGTACGTATTTGGGACGTATTTTTATTTTTTAAGAAAAGATCCACTCTGTGAATTGTATGGATTTTTAGTAGAGACCCAATTCTTACATTGTTCTTTTTATTTGTGCTTGAGGAGTATTCCCTTTAGTGTGATTAAGGAATAATTGGATTAATTTTGTATTGTGGTAAATGGCATGGCACTCTTTTCATGGAGTTTCTGGTTCTGCAATTACATTTCTGCAGCACTGTCTAGCAGTCATGAAAGATTATCTGTGTTTTCTTCTTCTGCCACGCAGTTCTCTAATCTGTCTGGAACAAAAATAGATCAAGAAGTGCAGCTTTGTAGATTGTATCAAATACTTCTGTGTGTTGCTTTGTGACTATTGGGTCATTCTTGGATACATAGGGTTGACATATATCTCTATAAGAATTATTTCCGGAAATATGTACTGTGCACTGTCACAGGGGTGTTCTCTTTCTTCCTTTTAAGTTCAAATTTCATAATTAGAACGAGATGAACAATAGCATCCTCTCACAGAAGAATAAAGATGTGCTCGACTCCTTTTCTACTGCCTTTGAAAGATGAATAAATGGGTATTTTCTGCAGCCTTGCTTAATCTTCTGTTCCTCTTCACACCTTGCTCCATTTTTGAGTATTTCAATAGGGATGCGTGAACAGCTTAGATAAGAGTCAATTCCAGAAAGAACTTCAAAAGAAAAACGATGAGGCTAGGCAGCCTGGCGAATTCCTTTGGAAAACAAAATGCAAGTGTATTTGAGAATGTATTGGTAGTGGCCTTTGTTTTGTTATAATTTTACTTTTCCTGTGTATGCACCTTCCTGCCTTGCTTCCTTGTTTAGTCCCTTTTCCTTGCCCCTTCCTTCCCTTCCCTTCCTTTCCTTTCTCTCTCTTCCCTTCCCTCCAGGAGGGTGCATGATACTTTAAGATCATGCATCTGTGACAAAAGAAGTTGTTTCCCTTCTATCTGACGTCTAAGCCTGCTCAGAGGAGTACAAACCTGCACATTTCTTACACAGTTGTTTCCTTTCGGCGGCATGGGGGATTTAGCAGAGTGACTCTCATTGCTGTTAATGGGATTTGTTCAGCTAAAGTCTTGTGGAAGCCAAACCTTTTCAAAAGAGAGACTTTCCTCAGAAGTACAGATAGACCTGGTTAAAGATTCTTTTTATGAGATATAAGGCAAGATCTGAGAGCGTATCTAACAATTAAAGATTGTGAACACCTTTTCACCAGTGAAAAGTCTTAATCTCACCATTATAGCCATATTTCCATTTGGCTAATTACTTCCTGCTGTGTAAAATTCTTCCTATAATTTCACATAAAGGTATTTTTTATGCTTGTCTGAAATGACTATGCAATGTTATTTCATGATTTTTAAAGCTGAGCTACTCAATTATCTAAAAAAATATTTGCCAAGTAAATGTTTCTCTGAAAATCGTCATTACCCATCAAGTGATTTACTCCATGAACAGTATTTGCAGAGCTATGCAGCTGGTTAATTACTACAAAAAGAAAAATTACTCTAATAAATTAGTCGAGGAAAAAAGGTAAAAATTAATTAAGATAATGTATATGTTGGATAATATTTGTCCAGCTGTTGTTCAAAGGCTATCAACTTTCATTTTGGTGGGCTTACATACTGGTAAAGCAATTCTTCTGTAAATAGTTTTGAGTTTATCCTGTGATCTGCCATCCCTACTTGAAAAATGCTGTATAAATGATCATTATTATGATCGTAAATCAAACCCTATTTTAATTAGGAGTAAAATATAATGGCATTTGAACAAGCAGGGCAGTGGGGCTGTAGATGAATTGAATGTCATGTTGTCTGATGTGTGCACTTCGAGATAAAGTCTAAATTGTTTGGAGTCTGGGAATAATGCCTGGCTTCTGGATGCAGTTGTTTGCTTGTTCTTTTGTAAAGATGCTAAGTTTCTCCAAAACTGGGGATAGTGCAAATAGAAATCATTACAAGAAATTTGTTCCATAGACTGTATTTCCAACCATCACATTTCTCAAGACTTATGAGTTGTTTTGTTGCATTGGCCACAGTGTAAATTAGATTACAAGACTTTTGTTCATTCTGTCCTAAAACATGCTATATGACTTATTTTATCACCATTAAATAGTGTAGTAGAAGAGAAAGATTTTGCTCTGAGTCTTCAGAAGTTTTACCAATTACAAGTGAGTAGAAATTAGAATGTAACTGGACATTCTTTTATGTAAATTTAAGCATAATACTATTTTTTTTATTTTTAAAAAAATCTAAGTACTCAGCACCTTCAGGGCTCATAGCCCTGAACATAACAAATACCTCAGACATATAAGCTGAAACATTTCAAAATTGTTGAAATATGCGAATTTATTTAACATAGAGATAAGTGTTTCTTATTCTGTGATCTTCTCTTCCTTCAGTCTTTTGAAGGAGAGAAGAGAAACATTTGGGAAATTTTTTTAAACCTAAATGGGCAAAGGTGAAATAAAGGTAAAGGTGAAAGTAGAAAGAATGAGTGGAGAGGGAAAAAAAAAAAAAAGAGTAATTGCACTCACAATTTTCAGGTCTTTTTCTTTTCTTAGAAACTTGTTTGAAACAATTGACCTGAAATAATGGTGAGGTGATTAAATTGAGAGATGCTGCAGACATTAATGTCTGTTTGCGTTAAAGGGGAATGATTCAGAGCCCTTACAAATATGTGGGTAATCAGAAGAGGAATGGCTGAATTTCAGGGTTGATAAATGCAAGCTAGTACACATTCAAAATGCTCACAGACAATGCTGGATTCACGAACATCACTTGGATAAAAGAACAGGGAATTATGGTAGACAGCCCCATAAAACATCTCCTTAGTGTGATGTGGTATCTGGAAATGTAAATAAAACATTAGAGCAATACAGAGAAATGTAAAAACTACTGCATGTGTCAGTGGCATGTTCTCAGCTAGGCTATTGCATTCATTTATTGTCATTCCATGTGAGAAAGGTAACAGAAGAAGCTTAGACACATGAAATATGGGCAAAGCAAATTTATAAAACACTAACAGATTAACAGAAAAGATGAAAATACAAAAAATATTTTTAAAGGAACACAATCTTCGAAACTACACCTTGTGGAGAGACCTTTGGAATAAAGCGCACGTTGAAAGAAAGCAAACATCTGATCAGCCGGCTGACGGCGGCAGTGGTTGCAAGCTGGGGCATCTGAATGAATGAATGCTTTGCCAAGTGGAGTATGGGGTTGGTTACCAGTCCTCAGGTATTGGTGAAGCCTCTGCTTTTTCTTTTCAAAACAAAACAAAGCAACAAATAATAAAGGACCTCCACTGCAAATATAATTCTCTTGTTGTTTTCACGTATGTGTTTTACAGGAGATGGTTCTCCTAAAACACCGCAGTGTTCAGCTTGCTGGAGGCTGGGGCAAAACCATAGCAAGATGTACTCTTTCTCCTTCAGACTGATGGAAACCTGATGAAGAACATTTTCCATAAATCTCCCACCATCCCTCATCCCTTATGTGCAGATGTCACTAAAATTAGGGGCTAAAATATCTTCCTATGAAAATAGAAGATTTTTAGAGTGAAGGTTTCATTTCCCTCCACTTATCCTTGGACTTGATCCCACTTCATCTGATTGCAGTTATGTGTTTGCAGATGACTGAAATAGGAATAAATTCTGTCTGTTGAATAAAACTTTTCCATCCATGTGAAAGTCTCTAATGACAGAACTTCACAGAATTATATGAAAAAATTTAATTCCAGATCAGTGAACTCAATCAGCCTGTTGTTTGCCCCTTTTTCTTCTGATAGTAAAGGGCTGAAGGATTTGTATGTGCTGTTTAGTCTTGCACTTGGTAACTCATTTTCTTTCTGTATGGAAATAACTGTAATGGTTTGTGTGTTTATTCAGCTCATGGCTAACATACTTGCCTTAGCATATCCAACCTTTTATAGGGATGACAGTATCTTCTCAAGCATTGAAATGTTAATTCATGTGTGATACCAGGTACTAATATGAAATAAAGTTGATGTGTATAATTTTCTGCCACCCTTCTTCCTGCCTGGAGTTACAAACTCTTGCTCCAAGGGCCTGACATTGCAATACACCTGAGAATATTTCAGAATTTCCAGCATGAAATATGAAACTTTGTATTTGATGTCTTCCAAAGATTCAAGTCTGGTGGCACAAAAGCTTTTGTCCCCAAAGTTAGGGCATGTACTGAAACACAGTGCAGCAATATTCAAACACAATAGCAGCAATATTCAATATTTATTAGGAATAATAATTTAGAGAGTAAAGTTTTTTTGAAAGGTTTGTTTTGAAATTATTGTTCTTTTTCGCTCAGCCTTGAAACATCCAAACCCATCACATCCTGGTGAAGGGTATGAAATAAGATAGCTCAATTCAAAACAGAATAGGTATGAAAAGAATGGGAAGAACCAGGATGAGCGAGGTGGGGTTTTTTGTTTGTTTGGGATTTTTGGTTTTTGAGGTGTTTTGGTTTTAGAGATTTATCTGGAATTTTTTTGTAAGCGATGTGTGTTTGTTTTGGTTGGTTTTTGATTGGTTAGGTTTTTTACCCTCCATTTTGGGCATATATTTGTTAAGATAAAATCAGTTTACTGAACACAAAGATAGAAGAACTTCTTGTGCACCAGCCATTCTAATATTGAACAGTTCTCAAAAGTAGGTCTCTGGTAGATGATATCTTTTTATACACTCTGATTTTCTATGGCACAACCACAGAATCATTGTGTCTCTAGGCTACTGCTTTATCACTAGCACATTAATCCTGCCAAATGCCTGTTATATATTGTGCCATGGAAACTCTGATGAGAGAAAACACAGTGAGCACAACTTTTTGCATCTTTTTTCCAAGCTCTTGACCCTGGTAGCCTATGAGTCAGTTGAAATGATTGAAGCATGCAGGTAAAGAAAATAGAGATTCTGAGCACCTCCTGAGGGCTGGCAGTGAGACACACAATCTTTTATTTTCTGTTAAAATCCAGCCTATTGTAGTTTTCTTATAAGCTGCTAAATAAGTGGTGATATAGGGAAGATACAAAACCCATATATCAGGATTCATGCATGTAATTTCCTCAAAACCTGCTAAACTAGGAGAGAAGCCTTCTGTACCCAGTCTATAAAGAGCCTTGTGATAGAATGGTCAAGGAGAGAGTGATGGAGTCACCAGAGAAGGGGGTACAGCTCAGATGCCACTCTTTGGGTTCCAGTTTTTTCTCTCAGTCACATCAGATGTATGACAGAGGTTATTTTGTCCTGTCCATATTACCTTCTCACTATATTCAGTGAAGCTGTGGTGGCTGGATAGCTGTGTGGCCACATGGTGTGGTGCTGCCAGTAGTGAAGAGAGCAGCTGGTCCCCAACCCGGGGCTCAGCCCAGTACATAAAATGCCACAGGTTTACAAACAGAGGTTCTGTTGCTTGTTTGCTGTGGTGACAAAAAGTCTTGAATTTATTTTACACGTGCACAGACACACAGACACAGAAACACACAGACGCACACACAGAGGCTCTTCAGCAAGGAGGTGCTTGAGGAAACAGCTGTGGGGCTGTCATGAGCCCCTTGCAGCCGAACTGAAAGATGGGTAGGTGTTTTCTCTGCTTCTGAGGATGCTTGCTCTCCTTTCTGAATCCTGCTAAATCTTCTTGTCTTATAAAGAATATTCTCCCTTGAGACCATAAAGACACTTCAGAAGAGAGTGCTTTCCTCCCCGCTATTTTCAATGCAGTACATTTAACCAAGGATGAGGAATTTTCTAAAGACCTTCTCTCCTTTAACATTCAAATTGCTCAGCAGTTGAACTGTGAGCTATGCTACTAATATAGCCAGTGTAGATTTGCTTTCAGATAGAAAGTAGTGCTTTCCATCAAAACCATTTTGTTTATTTGCCAAGCGTAATTGCCCCTTCCTAGCCTAGGGTTATGAGAAAATATTTTTGTTTAAATGGGGAGTCAAATGAATAGTTTCCATAGCCCTTAACTCACAGAATTCCAGTTTAAGGTTTAGCACACAAGTACAGACAAAGTGGTGTTTGCTGAATTCCCCTTGTTAAAACATTGGCAGCTCATCACAAATTCAGGAAGATGCTAGATGTCTGACAGTGTAAAAACACAGTAAGTCTGAGAACTATGGATAATTTCTAGCATGAGTTTTTAGATACTGAGATGCTATTATCATCATCATCATCATCATCATCATCATCACTACTACTACTACTACTATTAGCTATGATTTTTTTTTTATTAATGCATACATTTAAAAATCAGAAATAAAGGTACAGAGGCAAGCTTGAAACAGAGGTTCTCTTCCTCTACTGGTATTTTCCCCTCTAAAACCAGCCCACAGTGACTGTTTTATCCCTTCAGAAGTCAGTGATGCAGTTTGTGCTTCTGGGAAGTGGCATTCCCATTCATACATGATCTGAAAGGCAGATCTGAATTCAGACCCTCGCTTTATATGTTTTGCACAAATACAGCTTCGGTTTCCTCCCACATGGGAAAAATCAGGTTTGGGTAAAACTGACCCTGTAGCATTCATTGTGGCTGATACCCACTGACCAGGACACTGGGTATTAACCCAAGGATGAAAGAAAGGCAAAGCTCAGTTACACTCCGAGTGATTTTTTTTTGTTCAGTTATTGCCTGTCAAGGTAGTTGTAACCAATGTAAGCACGAGCAATCTCAGGACTGACAGGTTTTTCAGAGATCAAGGTGATGTTATTCTACCATTGACTCTTTGATTAGGGTCTGATACTACTGAACTTCAACCTGTCTCAAGGGAATATGCAAACGTTTCGCTACTGAATCTGAGTGTGGTCAGGAAAACAGATCTTGAAAATTGGTGTGTATATCTAACTATATCTGCATTGAGAATATAAAGAGTATATCTGCTCTAAAAGGTAAAATTGAGGAATTTTAAATAGTAGAAATGATATAAAATAACATAAAATAGAGAAATGCTTTGAAATGGGCTGATACAAACAACAATGCTTCAAATCTGGCTTGGTTACTCTGGACAAAGTTCTTTTGTCTCATATTTACAGAATGCAGTTTAGAAGAAAAAATAATTATCAATAATTTATTGCAGATTTTATTTTTTCTTTTCTTCTTAGTGGTTATTATATTTTTGGCTACCAACTAGGTAACTGAGAGCTAATATTTTAGATACTGCCTAGTTAAGCCATTCTGCCTCTGAATGTGCTTATTCTATTAATGTGTCTACAGTGAACAGAGTAGGACACCTACAGCTTTAAGAGACATACTAATTTTCCTTTGGAGAAGGAAAAGGGACTCTGATAATGTCATTAATGTGATTTTCACTGATTTTTTTTTTACACTATTATTTTAAATGGTCTGTGTCTGACTTTTGAGAGAGGGTCCAAATTGTGCAGCAAAGCATATGAAAACTGAGCACACAAAGTTAGTTGACATTACTGTTGTCTACTCATACCTCGAAAGGTTATGGGTTTTTTTCCAGCTCCAATACTTCCAGACCTGTCTTTGGAAAAGTCTCTGATGCTTTTGTGTGGTGCAATGGTCACACCCAGTGGCCAGTTGGGTTAATCACATATGTGTATTCCCTATGGATATCTGAGGCAGTTTATTACAGGAATTTCTTCTTATATACTATGACAGCTTGGAATCTAACTCGATAGCAGGAAAACAATGTATGTCCACCTTCACCTCAAGGTTTGTTCCCAAAAGACCCTGGCTGATCAAAAAGAAGGTCTGGACCATTCATGAAATGAATAACAAAGAGGTGATGAATCCCCCATGGAGACATTCTTAAAATTAGGACCTTTGACTATAATGAGCTGGTATTTTAAAAGAATGATTCAAGGACACGCTGAAATAAAAAACCTGTACTTTTCTTTAGTTTAAATTCAGCTTTCTTTTAACTGTGGAAAGCCTGAAACATTTGCCTGATTCTTCTTTTTTGGCATGATCAAGGTAATTTGAAAAAAAAAAAGACCATTTTTCTTCTCCGTAAATGAAAAATGTATGGAAGCACCATGGATAAATCAGAAGAGGTGCATACATATAACCACCCCTCCCTCTCCTCCCAGTCTAACTATAGCATCCTCTATTAGCATCACAATGACACTAATGTTTTCTTTCTCCCAATGTAGACCATTTTGTCAAGGTCTCTGTTTTCAATTAGTGTCAGCAAATGACACATGGGTGGGAATGCTACAGGCACGTTCGGTGGAGGTAGCACTGCGGTTGCTGATTTTGGGATGGGGGATGGGAGAGCCAAGTTTCAATGGGAGGAAAAAGGGAGGAACTACCCTTCACGTAAAGCCTTGCCTTAATGCTTCCAAGGACACTTGTTAGCTCTCTTGCCCACATCACACTTGTGCAAGTGGTCTCCTCTAAAGCCTTGCATGGTAGGGTTTATTTACACAGTGGAGACCCAAATAACAACCAAATCACAGAATTACAGAATCATTTGGGTTGGAAAAGACCTCAAAGATCATCAAGTCCAATCTTTGACCAATCACCACCTTGTTAAATAGACCAGGGCAGTAAGAGTCACAGCCAGTTTCTTGAGCACCTCTGGGGACAGTGACCTCCCTGGGCAGTCCGTTCCAATGTTTAACAATCCTTTCCATGAAAAATTCCTCCTAATGTCCAGCCTGAACCTCCCCTGGCTCAGCTTGGGGTTATGTCCCCTCATCATGTCACTGGTTCCCTGGGAGAAGAGGCTGATCCCCACCTGGCAACAGCTTCCTTTCACACAGTTCTAAAGAGTGGTAAGGTCTCCTCTGAGCCTCCTCTTCTCCAGGCTCAACACCCCCAGCTCCCTCAGCTCCTCTTCATAGGACTTGTGCTCCAGACCCTTCACCAGGTTCGTTGCCCTTTCCTGGACCTGCTGCAGCATCTCAATGTCCTTGGAGTGAGGGGTCCAGAACTGGATGCAATACTTGAGCTGCAACCTCACCAGTGCTGCACACAGAGGGAATAGTGAAATATTTATTTGAATAATTTTAATTGCTGAATCTTTATTACTTAATTTTGCCAGTCTCCCCCCAGATGTTTTAAAATATTGTCTCAAAGCCATAAATGAGTGGGATTTTTTTCAGCTTCTTACCAATACTCTCACCTTCTTTAGAACAGAAAATACCTGTCAATTTCTGTGCATTTCTCTTCTTTTACCTACGGCATCTGCTACTTGATTCTTGCAATTTTTTTCCCCAGGAACAGGAAAAGTTGCTCCCTTCTGATATGAAAAGTTCTGCTACAGCTTCTGCGTTGTTGACTGGGTGCTGGCACTTGAAGGAACTATAACAAGGCTTTTATGATCTTTTTCTACTGAGAAGCATCTGTACATTTCCTGGTCGAGATGCAGACTTTGGATACCAAATTCGAATATAATGACAGTAGTCTTGCTTCACTTTATTTCCCCTCATGCAAATATGATCCATGGTCTCCCAGGGCTCCACAGATCATGTATTAGACAAAGCAGAAGAGGCATTCATCACAGATTTTTAAAAATAACTATGAATTCCTTTTTCTTGATGAAATTTTATTTTGTGCTTAGATTACTGAAAAAAAATCCCAACATGTGACACTGTGAACATTGAGAAAATGATGCCACTAATTCTTACTTCAGCTGAGGCAGTCAATCTGGAAAAAACATAGAATGAATTCTTGGATCTCTGGAGTGGGCTGAGAGGCCTTATGTCAGGAAACTCCCCCAAAAACCCATGCACTAACATATTACAGCTGTTTTTCTGTACTGGGTTTTCTTGCACCCCACAGCATGGAGATATTCAGTGCAGAAGTTTGTGCTTGCTCTTCATTTTTGCTTTGCAGGTCTCATTCAAATGAAGCTTCCATATGGGATCAAACTTGACAAAAAAGAGCAATTATACTTTAAGAGAGAGAGCTGGCCTGCTTTTTGTATCAGTTCCCTTGCTGGTTGCTTTGATATGCAGGTGATACAAAGGGACTCTGTCACATCCAGTTTGTCCCTCAGTTCAGCTGAGATTCAAGAATCAACAACCCCCCTAAATCTGGTGAAAAGTTTTTGTGATTTAATAAAAATAAGAAAACTTAAGTCAAAATACTTTTCTGTGCTGTATAATAGCACTGGAGCATGGAAATCATGTAAGAAAACTTTGTATAAACAAAATAAAACCATTGATGCTACTTTCTCTGACTAAATTGATGGAAGCTAAAAAATTGTTTCCCTACTTTTACTGTATTGATATAATCCCATTTTAACTCCAGTCGACACATAGGTCTATTTATGTGAAGTGCCAACTGTTATTTAATGATTAATAAGCAATTGAGAAATATGAAATGATTTTTAAAATTCTTTCTGGCTTCAGTGACTTCATGTTGGAGTAAATAAATAAAAAAGGAGTAAATAGAAGACATGCTTATATGTGTTGCACTGTTAAATAAAGTCTCCCATGCTTTATGTTCCCAAAAGACATATGATGTGTTCTTTTGAATGGGACTGACCCATTCCTATAGCAAGTATGAAATCAGATTTAGTGGAGAAATACCCAGTTACCTGAGCCCCTACACTTTCTGATGCAGATGGAAAGAGGAGTTGTTCTGATCTGCCTTTGTTTTCAGATATGACAAGGTCAAGCTGCACACACTGTGACATCTGAGGTCAGCCCACGGAGTTGTGCATACCCTCACTTTTCATCTCTCATCTCTGTGCCCACCCCAAAGTAATTCTTCCTTTTAAGCAGGAGAAACTGGACCATTAAGTCCTATAGCAAGGAGTATTTGCTTCATGTTTTCCCAGGACTGACAAGTGGGCACAAGAAGTTACTATCTGTGCAGAGATTCCCCAGCATGGGCTTTCTGTGTGTGCAGTGACAGGATCGATGCTGTTGTGGTCTGCGAAGCTGAAGGTCCACCAATAATGAGAGTGTATTACTTCTGCTGGGAATAGAGCCATGGTGATGGCAGGGGGGATTAAAATCCTGTCAGGTCTGAATCCAAAATGAGGTCAGTGGGAGATTCCTAAGGCATACCCTTCGATCCATGCTTCAAGGTCTGTCGAGGGTATATTCAGGTGTGCCAAGGCTTGATGCACTCTGGTGCCTCCTAAAGTAGTTATGCCATAGCCAAGGAAGGGCCACTGTGATGGTATTAAATATCCCGTCTGGAAGCACTTTTGCCACCGCATCCCCAGAATTACACAGGGTGCAGAAGACTCAGCACAAGGTTTGTAGCAGGCTATAAGAACACAATACCTTTATACAGGCATCGAGTCTCCAAATATACCTGGGAAACCCTGGGAAATTTACTTTAGTTCTGTCTGCCACTCATACCAGGCTCATCATTTTTGTGCTGAGGGCGTGACAGTGCATCATTGACATTAATGGTGTCAAACATGTGACGTGATGCATAAGCATGATTGCTTGAATTAATTAAATGGTTAAATCCCTGAACTCATTTAGCTTTTTCCTCTGCAAGACATCGGTAAATAGATGTTGCACTTACTGCACAAACCTTAAACAGAGGATCCAAACCAAAGCAAAGGAAGCGACCTTCCCCACACAAACTGATTAATCCACACAGTGCCCCTGTGCTGTTTGTTACACAGCAGCTTCTCTTACTTGGATCAAGTTTGTTCCTATCACTTTGAATGCAAAAAGCAGTTGATCATTTCATCCATGTGACTACAAGGGTGACTGTCACAGCTTGCAAAGCATATGGTAACTCTTGCAACATCAATAATAATCTCTAAGTAATGCAACTTTGGGTTATAGTCATCTTTTATTATCACTCCAGTCTTCCAGTAGCTTCCTCCTGTCTCTCTCTCTTAAAATTTTTGTCTTTCATTATTAAATGAAACCTTCTATACCCAGTGATTACATTATCAAGGATTACCTGCTGAAAGGGATCAAAATTGATCAAAATAAAGGCTGTGTTATTCTGAATAAATTTTACTTATTTTGAGGGGCTTAATCAAATTAATTAGAGAATGAAATTAAACAATAAGCAAGTAGTGTTTTAGGAATTTTGCAGCTGGGGACACTGAAATTCAAAGAGGAAAAAGGGACTTCCCACAGGTTTGCCGTACAGAATGAAATGGAACTGTATTTTCTCCTTGAAAGCTAAATGCATCCCTTAGAGATTCCACATGGAATGGAGCTTATAAAGTTTATGTAAAATCTGTGGAGGGCAATGAAATACTTTTTGGTTGTCATGTTAAAGTTAAATTCTATTACATAAGGAATAAAATAGACTGCAAATATAGAAGGTAATTTTTCTTTAAACATATCATAGTTTTCCATTCCCATACTGAAATGAATTGAAGATTGGGCATATTCACAGCATTCCTTGCAATCTCTGTAAGATTTATTTGAATAATTCTAAATGAGATGCCTTTCACACTCTGCCTGTTATGGAATATTGATAACATCTGTTTACTAATATGAGAACATCCAATGACTCCATAGAACAGGACGGATTTGAATGGCTGCCATGTTAAATCAGGTGGCAGAGTGAGTGACTGGTCAGCTAATGGAAATAACAGGGGTTTACAGGCAAAATGAAATAGGACAGCAAATGTGAGGAACAAGCTACTTATGATGCTTGTTATTTTGGGAATAGAAGAGTGAACCTAAAAGTACAGAAATCATTGAAACATATTCGTGTTTTTGTCCAGTGACTCAGAAGCTGGGTTTATGAGTCCCTGAGTAAAACAAATCACTGACTTGTGCAAAGAAGGGATAGAGTGCTGCCACATTTAGTTATTGAAGCCCATTCCATTTGTTTCCTGGACAGGTGAGTTTCATGGCATTGTGTCTACTTGTGCACAGCTGGTAGAGACACAGACCTTGTGTTCTGCTGCCTTGTGGGACTGTAATCAGAGCTCTGTCACTGTGAAAGAACGAGATTAAAACCATCTCCAAGGGAGCTAGTTCTCCAGTCTGCTCTCACATGGGTCCATCAACACAAATATCCCACTTCAACTTGCCAGGGCAGTTCTGGCACAATATGATGTCAGAGTGGATATTTTGCAAAGGAAGTTATAGGGTTTTTAGGGGTGGTGAAAGCAAAGGGTTTCTCATCCAGCCTAATCACACAGGATGTCTCTGTGAGCCTAGAAAAGTTGAGCTTGAGGGGAACCCACAGTCTCCTTTGCAAAGGATGGGAAGGGATCTTTTATCTTTGCATGATCTTTCAGTCTACAGGCAGGATAAAACTGAGTAAAACTGCACTTCTGACTAAAATAATTTTTAAAGAAGGAGTCTGATTGTGCCCAGCTCTTGTGTGGGTACAAATGAGGAGGAAAGGCATAATGTGTTTTCTCTGTGCTTTTCCCACAGAATCAGACTTATTACACCTCTCTTAGGTATCTCAAAGTGATGTCTGTTCAGATCTGAAAGCTATCCCGAGTTCCTTTTACAGTCCATAAAAAGAAATTAGAGGGTGCTTTTTTCCTTTAGATGAAGCATGTCATTGTAGCAGGTGGTCAGAGAGAGGCAAAACAAATCACCCTGAGAAGCTGAGTCCTTCTTGCCACTGAGTATAAAGACTAGAGTGACTAAGATTTAGATAACTTCTTTTTAAGAGCAAAAGTTGAATGAAATAAAGACCAGGAATGAGGACTAGCTCTTGCCCTGTTTCATTATTCTGGAAAGTGGAGGTCTCCAGGAGGGCTCAGTTTAATGGAGTAATCTTTCCTAACCTATACTGTATTTTTATTGATATGTAGCTGGTTTGCAGTCCAAGGGATATATCTTTGCTGTTGATAGGTAAGTTGAGACATAGGTCAACAAAGCAAAGTGCATAGGCTTGCAAGAAAACCTTTGTGTCAATGGAAGATGAGCTCAGGCATTCTGAGCTCAACAGTCATGTGGCCACAAATCCAGCTCTTGGTCATACTGAAATTTTTCCAGTAATACCAGAGTGATTTGTAAAGATAAACTGAGTCCTAAAAGTTTCCTCATGTAGCAGAGAAGAGATAACACAACTGAATTCATAGATCCCCATAATATTTTCCTACCCAGAAAAGACACATTTCTTTGTCCAACTTTAAAAATAGGTACTAAGATACCCATCTTTCTTTTTTCCCCTTCCTATTGTTCACTCGTGAATATGTAATACAGCATAACATTCTCAAACTATAATCTGCTCAACATTATCTAATTGCATCTGTCATTTTACTCTGCAATAAAATACTTCTGGGGAAAAAGAAATATGGAACTTAGCACTTGAGCTACTTTTTAAAAAATTGCTTCTGATTTTAAGCGTGTAGCAATGACATTTACCTGCTAAAATTTAAAAAGCAAAAACAATCTGCATGTTATCAAGCTCATATGTAGTTATCATCTGTAGCTCATATGCTACAGTGCAGGTATTCCGTGTTCAAGTGATTCTTAGGGCAGAGAGGTTCTTGTACAAGAACTGAGCTGGGGCCTATATCTCTATTTTTATTGTATGCTTTAATCAGCCTATGGACTGCCTGTTTGGTATTGTGTAATTATTGTTCCTCGGAATGTGCTAATTGCACTTTGGCTGTAAAACTTGTCAATGGGAGGGGTGCCAACACATTCACTAAGAAACATCTTTGTGCTATCCATGCCAGCTTCCCAGAAAATACATCCAAGATGGTTATTGATCCTTTTTCTTGTGCTTTTACAGCTTAATCTCCCTTCATTCCCCCCCCCTTTTTTCTTGATTCTCAAATTGATACCCCGTGAAAGCAGTTTCCTTCATCAAATCCCACACCAGCAGTGGGCCAGCTTCTTGCAGCCTTGTGTGTCACTCGCAGTTTCTACTTTCTCACTTTTCTTCTCTCTGTTCTTTCTCCTTAGTATATCTCCTTCCTGCTGCCACTGAATGAGGATAGGAAAAGTCTATTATTGCTGCTTGATGGTTGGCATTCTCCAGTTGCACAGAAAGTATTAGGCATGAATTTGTTACTGCCTTCAAAAACCATGGGAGCCTCTACACAGACTTGTCTCCTAAAATTCAAGTACAAAGACAGTCTTGCCTTGTATGTGCTTACATAAAAAGGAAACAGCAGGGATTAATTACTTTAGACAGCTAAATAAATATTTATTTCCCCATAATAGTCTTCAAAAATATCTGTCACTGCTTCACTGCCTAACAATGGCTGGTAGCGACAAGTAGGATCTTTTTCAATGGAAGTTGCTTTTTAATGAGTGTTTTTCGAGTAGGAGGTTTAATCTGATGCTGCTTTTGGAGCACTGCCTGGCCTATCCCAACACAAACTCTCTCTGATTAACAAAAGCCTGCATTTTTAAACTGATCTAGCTCAGCTGATGCTAGTTGATTCTTTTATTTAACTCAGGCTTGTTTATGAGTCAATTAGCATTTAAACTGAGCTCCCAGCCTTCATATAAACTCTCAGCCACCTAAACCAAACAAAACAGCATTTTCTCCTGCTTTTAGGGGCCACTAAGCACCTATACAATATCCTACTGTAGCACTTTCAGGTTGCCAGGGTTTAGAGAATTCATCTAGTGGTTTTGACTGAGATTCATTCAGTCCAAAATTAGATTAGGTACCATCCTCAGAATAGACGTCTGCACTTCTACTTCTCTCTCAGTGTCTCTGCTGCCTTCCCTGGGAGAAACCTCCTACTGGGAGTGGTGGGGCAGGTGGTTAGGTGAGATGCAGTGCAGCTAAAATGGCCTGAAAATGCTGAAATATGCCCATTCATTCACCTTTCCCACCATTCGCCTCTCCTACTGTGTTAAGCAGTAAATTCCTTTTCAGTTTTGCTTATACTCTCTGCCACACTTGGTGTGTAGGACTTTTTGCAGATTTTATATCCACAAAGTGGATCTGTGGCCCACAAATTGGAGCCATTGCTTGTGACGTTAATGGGCTCATGTTCTGCTCTGTTGTTTCTGCATAGCTTTAAGACTAGAATTAAAGATACTATTAATTTTGGGAAATGAGCTTTCAAGCAGAAACCATGCATAGTTCAATTCTGGACCCCAGGCCATAGGTAAAGTGCATGAATTGTTCTGTTCATTTTCCAGTGGCTCTGATGAGCTGCTTCAGGGTGCAGCAAGCACTCTTCTGGCTCTTTCCAGGTGCCAAAATTCTCATACAGGCATAGAAGATTGTGGTGACACTAAAAGTGTGTGGAAGGATGTTCCTGTCCTTGACCCCAGCAGCAGAGAGAGAACACAGCCTGGTCTTTCAATAGGTAATGTACCACCTTGTTACTTCACATGTCTTTCAGAAATCTTTCAAACCTCTCACTTTGAAGTAACAGAAGAAATTTGAAGGTACTTCATCTGATGTTGGCAATGGTCCTGATTTCAGAGGAAGCTGGACCCGATGACCTTCAGAGGTTCCTTCCAACCACCATATCTTGGGCCATATAAACCAGCCAATATTTAATGCCTTGGATTCTGGTCACTGAATGCAAGCATTGTAAGCCCAGCCTGTGTTTGTTGGGACAACAAGGCTCTTTTTAGGCCATAGATAAAAGTGAGCTGCCGAACTTATGCAAGAATCATTTGGTACAAATTTTCTCAGGCGTTAGCAGGAGGAAGAGATGTCTGCTTGAAGGCTGCACAAAAGGCACGTCAGGGAGAGAGACCACAGGTCACATCACCAGAAAGAGCAGCTGTTCTGCAGTAGTGCCCAGGCACCTCCTGCTTGTGGCAGAGGGACATGCCCAGAAAGGGGGGGTGCTTTGGCTTGTCCTGGACTCTCACAACAATGCCCTCTCTTCCTAGGGATAGGCCTGGGCTGTGTTCTCCTGGGACAGAGGTGGAAGATGGAGATGGAGAGAGTGAGGGCACATGGATGTGAGCAGGCAAGTAGAGATGGGTGACATAGGAAAATGAGAAACAAAGGGTCTCAGAGCCAATGTCAAGTGGAGTCTGGGGCAGGAGGGGAGCTGCCATGTGGAAAGGGTGAGTAAGGAGAATAGGGAGAGTGGTAGAGGACAGTGGTGCATCCTCCTCCCCTTGTCCTCAAGGGAGGGAGTGTGCTGGGGGGGAAGGCATACATGTACTACAGGATGGGGCACTACACAGAGATGTGGAGTGAGAGGGGAGGCAGCAGGAGGTGGTGTGGGGAATTCCTGAAGCAGAGACAGGGCAGAGGGACTGTCAGGGATCTTGTGTGATGAGCAGTGCCTCTTGCACTCAGACCTATGGAAGCAGCAAAGTGTATAATCCCACAGGATGCTCAAGGGAAGGCTGGATGAGCATGTGTTGTAGTGGTGCAGCCTGACACCTTCTCCAGCTTTGGGCAAGGGGTGGGGAGAGGAGAGTGTTTTCAGAAAAAAGATCTAATTCAAGAGTCACCTCTCTTCTTCTCCCTTCCCCCATTCTTTATTGTTTATTTGTGCAGTCAGGTACTTGATAGGTGGTTTAATATATTCATTTTATGTATGCCAGGGTAGCTCCATCCCTGATTGAACTCCACTGAATCTAGATCATTATTAGAAAATTGCTTTATAAATAAGCCTGGACTGAGAGACACTTTCTATGTTAAATAGAAAGCATTGTGCTTCTAGGCTGCTGCATGTTTTCTTGAAACACAAACACAGGCAGCAGGCACATCATTGTTAAACTAATTAAAATTTAAAGAGAGACCTTTATACGTACTAGTCTAGCTAATTTGTTGTCACAGGATCATAATTCATTAAATATATTTTCTATTGCTAGTTAAATCAATAATAAGCAAAACAGAGCATATGGAATACGTCAGCTGATGAGTCAAGATGGAAGGAAACATCTTTACTGAGTCTTTAAGTCATGCCTTCTTGTACAGGTCCCTTTTTGGATAAATGGCTAGAAGGTTGCAGTGTAAATAAATATGATGGCCTTTGCCTGCAGACATCCTGCTATGCTGAGCTGTGGTACTTCCATTTTACAAAACCACTGGAAAACAATGTTAAAGCAACCATTGCTTAGTGGTAATTCGGGCTTCTGTATTGGAGACAAAATTTGGGGATGTAAATGGAGGACAAACTGATCACATGCTATGTAAGTTGTGACTGGTTTAAAACAGATGTGTGAAATGATTCATCCCAGGACACCATACCAGTTTTCATCTCTGCATGTCCGTCCCATTCCTCTTGCAGGGATGGCTCAGCTGCTCCAGCAGCATCAGCTGAACTCCTGCACAATACAACACAGTATTTAGGAAAAAACAAAACAGATGCCAGCTGTGCTGCTCCACCCCAGATACTGCTTCATCAGCACAGGAGCCACCTATGCACTGGCAGCAGAAATATTGAAGACAGAGGCAGGGCAGATGGCTGAAGGCAGAAGCTACAGTGCAGTAGCAGGTGAATCAGAGTTGTCAGGCCAGTGTGGCATCCTTGAGCTCTATTTTCAGTTCTGGCAGTAGTTTATTGGTTGTCTTACAGGTTGTGTCAGCCTGTTGCGTGGGGAAATGCTTCTTGGTGTGCTGTATCTTCTAATTTTCCTGGGAACCAGGTGGACTTTTGCCCTGGGATTGGAAGAAAATGGAAATGATCATCCTGGGAGTACAGATTTTTGGAAGTAATTTTTATTCCTACACAAACACAAATCCCCATGAAAAGCCATCTCGTAGGTACTGGGTACCGGTACTTCAGAGAGCACTGGTATTACATGGATTTGGAGGAAGCTGAAGCTCCAGAGTTTTCTTGCATTTGTATTTCACCTCTGGCCAACCTATTGTCTTTTCCTTGGCATGAATGGTTTTCTGGATTCCTTCAGAGATTCTTGCTTTGGAGTTTGAATGCCTGTCAGTAGCAGGGAAGAGGACATTCAGAGTCCAAACGCTCTTGGTCCTAGTGGGGGCAGAAGTACAACTTCCCGTTGACTGAGGCTGAATTAAGCTAGCTGTGCTCTTCTGAACATTTGCTTGAAAGGGGAACTCTCCCTGAGCCATTCTTTCAGGGCATGTAGCTGCCTATCTCACCTCCTTTCCTTATCAAATTAAAACAAGTGGTTCCGTGACTGTGGTGCTAATGAAGATGAAGGTCCTTGTGGATTTGTTCTCAACAACTCATGCTCACTTTCTCTTTTCAACAGCCCTGGTTGTCCTTCCTGTGCCCCTTCTGCCACTGTTACTGCAATCAGTGTTTTAGGTTCTCCCAGCATCTTCTAAATGTCCTTTGTCTCCTTTCCTTCCTCTCATGGCCTTAAGCAATTTCTCCCATTCAGTCTTTACACACTGTCTGCATTTCTATCCCATATTTACTTCCACTCCTTGGCACAGTGCAGGATTTGACAGCTCCAGTAGCTGGGCTGCAGTAGTACGAAGGGAGTGCCTGCAGGGTGCTGCCAGAACAACTGGTTGCCAAACAAGACAAATAATGGAGAAGCTCTGCCTATACTCTATAGCAGAAGGATGGAAATGACCTCTTTTCTTCCCCCAACTTTGTGATTTCCCAAAGTTGTAAGATTTTAATATGTGTTTGATGCTGCCTTTTCATCAGTTTTGGCTGGAATCACACACCTACTTTCATGTTTCTCGCAGAAAGGTGGGCAGATAGGCAGCCAGACAGCTTGAGGGTTTAAGCTTCTGGACTGCCTAAGACTTTGGGTTGCATAGGAGCACCAGTTCTTTCTCATACTAGTATTTTGTATGTTGTACTGGTGTTTTACCAGCCTCCAGAAATCCTGATGAAGCCATGGAGGACTCAGTGTTCTATGCCTGGGGTATCCAAGAGTTTGTGTTTTTCCTCCTGATCCATCTTTCTGATATTTTTGTGCTGAAATGGCCAAACCATATGTTTCTACATGGCAAAAACTCGTGGAAAATTTATAAAATGAAATAATTCATAAGGTCACCAAATAGAGCCTTATTTTCTCTGTCTGAATCATGTTTTCTCTGCTCGGTGAACGGCTGAGACTAGACATTGGCACAAATATATCTAGCCAGTAACTGTTGCTGGTCCGTGCCAAATAATGAAAGTTGTGTAAGAGACTGGCAAGTATTAGAACAAATAAAGCAATGACTTCATTTCATTCCACTTTAGTTTCTAAGGTATAGTTAGAAATACAATATGCTTATTAACAATCACAATGGTGAGTTCTAAAAGCTGGAATAGAAGAGATGACTCCTCTTCAAAGATCTTGGAGAGTCTGCTATAAGGCCTGGAAGCTGTCGGTGAAAAGAACCTTTTTTCACTAAAAAAGATGTAAAAGGTATACTAAAGAGAGCTTCTGATTCCTGATACTGATAGCTCTGTCACACCTGTACATGATGGATGTGATTAGTACTGTCAAATATAGACACTGGGTAATGCTCTCTTTAATTAGCATTGAAGTATGCCTCACATTAGCATGAACAAGAGCTATGCCTCTTAGGGGTAAAGGAGCAGAAGATGGCCAAATGGAGATTGTGAATGTGTGTCCAGCAGTAGAAGAACCTTCTCACTGCTTTTAAGACACTTCAACAACAAAATAAGATTGACTGGCCTTGTGGGTCCTACTAAAATGGGAGAAAGAAGCAAAAGTGCTCCTATCAGAGGAAGGATACCTCATATTGGTAAATCAGTCACCTTGTGTTGTAGGAACAGAACAAACAAGCAGACCTGAATGTTAGCTTTGATTGGAAGAAGCAGGGATGAACATAAATTGCCAATAGAGGTTATTATCCAGTTTCACAGTATTTGTTCTTTTGCCTGCATTGAGTACACCAACGTAGCCAACCCGAGCAATGTCAGCAGACCTTCTGTGGTCCCACAGCACCTGCAGTGCTGCCCTGGGTGCTGGCCTGTGTGTGCTGGAAAGCACCCACAGCAGCTCCATGCCATGAACTCAGTTACTGCTCTGCTGTTGGCACAGGGATTTTGTCTGCCTGGGGGTTGCTGTCGGCCTCTTTGTAAGAGCCAGTGCCTTCTCCTGGGCACGCAGCCATCCCGTACCCTAACTCATGGGTTCTCCTTTAAAGCAGCCATTCAACGGAGCTGGAGCTGAAGCAACCATTCAATCAGAGCAGAGCTTGAACAGAACTAAATGTGCTGTGCCACTGCCATCCTTGCAACACCTCTTACTTTTTAGATAAAATGGGTTGAGAAATTTTGCACAAAATATTTTGCATGACATTTAAAAGTAAACAAACATGGTCTGAATTTAAAGTTGATGAAAACCAAGAAATGTAAATGAAAACTTAACTACTTTCCTCATAGACCTTGCCACTGAAAAATGAAGAGAAAAATAGATTAAGTTGTATTTTCCCACAAAAAAAGCATTTTCTGACAAAACCTCATTCTTTAGAGAAAATTATTTTTCAAGCAACATTTTTGACTACCTGAAGTTTCAGAATAAAAAGCAAAATATACAGACTTACAGTTGATTGTTTGCTGCCCAGTAGCATGTACTTCAAATGAAAAGTAAAAGCAACCTGCAGCATGTAGAATAGAGGGATGAAACAAAAACCAGAAGAAACTGACAGACACAGGTTGAAGAATAATTAATCATTCAGCAACATAAGTTGGCAGATTTGCTGTGTAGTTTACCAGCATCCAAAGCCTTTTGTATCTCCATTTCTGCCCATAGTCTTTCATTCCAAATATTGCAAACCAGTAGTTTAGAATTACTGCACTGTCTATTTTGAAATTGTTGTTCCTCATACTTGTGGGAGACTTAGAAGGTCATGGAATGATTTCATGGTCTCCCATGAGTCATGGTAGTTACAGAGGTGTTTTACAAATTCAAATCAATAAGGTTATGTTTCACTATAGAGAGGCAATCGAAAAAGGTCATTACCCTGAAAAAGAGCACCATTTATTAATAAAGATGTTCCTTGACTCAACAAAAACTTCTCTTTCATCTTCTGGAGTTCTATTTCAGTTAAAAGCTTCATTAGCTACTTCAATATTAAAATTATTTTTCATTAGGTTATTGTGTACATGTATATCATTAGCTTGGAGTAAAGGAGAGAAACCTTTTTGCCTGTTCCTCTCCAAAACACAAACTCCTCTGTACCACCAGCACTAAAAGGACAGGACACATACAATGCAAACTCATAAGAAGAAGATAAAAAATGCTGCAGCTAGCTGTGTCTTCTCAGAAATTCAGAGCAGTGGAAAAGAATCTCTGGGCAACTATTTTGATAAAAGAGCAAACCCTGAAGTTGCTTCTGCATGTAAGGATGAAGTGTCACATCTGTTGTTCATTGATTAGCAGCCAAAGAAAGATGAAGAGCTCTTTCTTTTTAATTTTCAAGCCTTTCTGTATAATGGTTAGTCACCTACCACGTGAATGCCTTGTATTTTTTACGTTCTTGCACAGAGTCCTTTATTAATCATTGTCTCAATTTAGGATAAAAGATGGAAGGAGAAAGAGGAGGAGAAGGAGAAGGACAAGGAGAAGGAGAAGGAGAAGGAGAAGGAGAAGGAGAAGGAGAAGGAGAAGGAAAGGTAGCAAAAGGGTAATATGGAACTAAGAAATCAAAAACAGCTTAATCTCTCAAAAATGAAATCATCAAAAAAAGATTTATTTAATTCATGATAGCAGGTGGAAGAGAAAGGTGAACAAAAGGTTGCTATATGTTCAATACAGCAAAGTAGGAAAGATGAGATTTCTTTTAAAACCCACAAGTGATTTAGGAATTGCAACCTCTCTAAGAAGTTTAAACCCTAGGAAACATGGGGCTTCTGAGAGATTAGCAACATGTGGAGAAAAATGAAAACAGGAAAAATACTCTACAAAATTTTAATAGTGAGTTTGGGAGAAATAATACAAGTAATTGAAAACAATGTGAAAGGAAACAGAAACTGAAAATAAATGTTAGTTATGTTAAGTACACACATGTAACTGCTATTCCATGGATGAGAAAATTGTGCTTTTTCACTATGAGCTTCTTGTAAGCAGCAACTTTAGTAGCATACTGCTACTAAACTGCTGTCAGAAATGGAGCAGGAACTCTCATGCTGCAAACATCTCTGACCTACTGATGGTTCAGGGAGTACATTCCTTGGAAGGACAGCAGCTCATAAGTTGGCAGATTGTTTTCCAGATGTTTTAAATATTGCCAAAGAAAGCCAATAAAAACATAAAGTAAGAACCACTGAATCAGTTGTCCTGTCATAGATGTTCCTAGAAATCTCTCTCCGGAGCTGAAATGAAAACTTGGAAGAGTTATTCTGGCCGAGTTAGATACAATGAAAACCAGCAGAGCTTCCAAAATTAATTTATTCCACAATAATTATGCAAAAGAAAAATGAGTACTTCCCTGTGGCTGGTAGTATGAGCTAAAAAGCAGTAAATTGGGGAAACCAATCCCTAGTATGGAAATTGTTTCTGGGGACAACCAGATGTTTCAGCTGTTTTCTGACAGGGTCCTCTAGGAAAAAAACCCCTCACATCTGTGCAATTTTAATACACCATTTAGAGGGCCTCAGTTTACCACATTATTTGGAAAATGCTTTTTAAAAACTCTAATATTTCCCACAAATACATAATAAATGACATGAAACCATGGAGGAGAAAAATAATAGAAAAATGTTGCAATCAGGGGCTCTGGTAAGCTCCTGGAATGGATTCAAATTAGGAGGTTGAAATGCAGAAGACAAAAATGTGAGTTCAAGGTTAAAGAAAAAACCAATCTAGGAAAATGTAGCAGGGGAAAAAAAAAAGCTTGGAAGAGGATGCAAATAGGTGTGATTACTAATATATCCTTATACATACATAAGAAACGTACAGAAACTTAAAGAAAAGGCAAATTTTTGGGGGGACTTTGTATTCAAACAGCTTTAAACCATTTAAACTGCTGTCTGAAAGTCTTTAGTGTGTAAAAATGCATAATGGGCATGGACTGGTAATCACAACAGGGACTTCCTGAATCTCAAATAGTTGATAAAGAAGGAACCTGTCCTCAGAGTGTATGATAATCAGCACCAAACAAAGCTGGCAGTTGATGCTTCTAAGCAAGGCCTTGGGGCAACACTTTTAACAAGGAATGGTGATCACTGGAGACCCATGGCATATGCTTCTGGATACCTAACTGGAACAGCATGTCAGCATGCACAAAAAGAATAAGAGGCTCTGTCTGTAGTCTATGCATGCAAAAAACCTCCTTTTTTTTTTTTTTATATATATGGAATGCCAGTGCTAGCAGGAACTGATCACAAGCCACTAGTGACAATTGCTGAGAAGGGTTTTGCAGGAATATCTCCTAGATTGCAAATATGATATGATTTACAACTCAAATATATAGAGCAGGCATTCTGTCCAGAGCTTTCAACAGAACTGAACTTGTACAGAAACAGAATCTTATGCACATGCAAAAATTGTTTAGAATTTTTTTTTCTTTTCCAACAGGATGTCACTGTGGAGACCTGTCACTGCAGAAAGCCAAAATGCTAGATCAAACATTGCAGAAGGCAATACAAGCTATCAGTCTACTAACTGGACAGCACTTACTCGTCCTTAAACAATTTAGAAAGATGATTTTATATAATATGGAGTTTATTTTCTGAGCATCAGTCCACTGCTAATAAACAGAATGCATGCATGATACCAGTGTATGCAGAAAACACAAAATGTTTTATATTACAATTACAAATATTAACTATGGGTCAGTGTTGGTGAAATAGCCAAAGAATGAAAAGAAAAACAATTAATTTCAGAAATGTTGGTAAATTAAAAAGAACCAGCAATGATGGTAATTCTTGAAACTTAAGATTCATGCTCCACAGCTAAAAGAAATTTATTTATGTTTGCTGTAAAAAAATTTCACATTCTTTTCAGATCATTATTCCTGGTATCCAGAAATAGCATTGCTGCAGAAGTCATCTGTTGAATGTGTGATCTCACGTACAAAGCTGGTATTTGTCTGCCATAGCACACATCCCATGGTTATGTCAGATAATGAACCACAATTCATTTATTAGGAATTTAAATATTTTCTAACAGAGTTTTAAACACATTACTTCTTCTCCAGGTTATCCGAAGTCTAATGGTAGTGAGGGAAGACCGCTTACACAATCTGGTAAGTTTCACTCATATCCCATTTAATAATTATTTAATTCCAGAGCAGTGCTGTGGATACTGAAACATGTTCAGCAGCAAACTTAGATTAAGACTATCCAACAGTGTAGCCAGTGATGGTAAAGTGAGGGATGTCTGACTGCTGTGAAAAAATAAATAGAGAATGTACTGTATTAATGAATGGCAGGAACAAAATCTTGGCAAACCAAGTCAGCTAGCCTGCGTTTAAAGGTAATACATGTAATGTCACAAAAGACGGCTTTCATGAGCAGTTGCTCTTCTCTCTGATGAGCAAGCACTGATCCCTTGGACAAAGAAGAGGCAAGCACTTCCCCTTCTTCCCTTGGTGGGAAGAGGCAGACAAATCTTAAAAGCAAGTAAAAAGGAGCCCATGAGCCAGACAACATCATTGGACTGGAACCAACAGAAACATAGGGAGTAAAAACCGTGGGATATCTCAAAGAAGCATCAACTAAAGGGCACCAGCTCAGATACTGATTGATAAATGAAGACAACTGATCCTTGATGAGTTTGGAGTGTAACATGCCCTGGAGGGCTCTGATTTAGAATAGAGGTTTTTACCTGCCTATAAACTTGAGAGAGATAGTGAAAGATGCAGACACAGACCCATTTTAATAGCCTTAGAAAAGACCAATCAAATTATAAGCTCTGACACAGTGGCTATGTGTGTACTGCTATAATTATGTCTGTTAATTTGCAATGAGATTATTAATAGTAGGAAGGACTAACATTAGTAATATATTTTTCAGGTTTACACTGCGCAGAAGGGTATCAAAACCACAGTGATCTTCTTGGTGGTAGAAGATGAAAAAACTGCCCTGGACTTCAGCTGATATGTGATCAGGAAATCTGGAGTGAGCAGATTCGCAGAAATGGACTCCATGTTCTGAAAGAAGGGGTGGGTAGAAAAAAGAGCTCAAAATATATTTCAAGAAATGGTAATTTGGAGGAAATTTTTGAGAGAAATTGTGGGGATTTTACTGTCGATCTGTGCTGGGCTTAAAACCATCAAAGTTAAACTGCAGGTCCTTGAGAAATGGCAAGGACATGACTAAAAGCAAGTCAGGTGGCCCTTTGTGTTTTGGAGCAACTGTTGTGAGGTTGGAAGGCATTAGTAATCCGTACCCATAGCTTTCTTTTTATCTTTGGGAAACTTGTAGAAGGCAGCAGTCTGGATGCATCTCTAGAGACAGCTTAACTTTCACAATGAACAGTTTAACAGAAGTGACAGCTTAGGTAAAATAGTGGGAGAAAATAAACCCAGGAAAGAAAGTGTCTGCATTTTGTGGGTGGAAAGAGCACAAAATTTTCCCAGTGTCTGTGACTGTCTCTTTTAGCCATGAAACGTGTGCAGTCATTGGTGTTTTGTCTTCAAATCAATGGATTTTGCTCTTTTGTCAGGCAGGTTTTAACCTCCCAGTTTTACTGGCATTGCTTCTGATTTACAGAGATGTAGGAAGACACAGAAGGCACTTTCCTGACTCATTCCTGACTGATAATGTAGAAAAGCACTCTATATCATTGCCAACAAACAGAAGAAGAATTTTTTAGTAGCATTGCTTTTTCTTTAAATTACTACAAAGAAGAGTAGCTGCAGCTCTTCATATAGATATTGCACTTTTTTTTTCAAGTTGATTTGCATCTTGGGGTGCGATTTGTAATTTCTAATCAGAGAAAGGAAAAATAAGTGAACTTATTATGTGATGCTTGTGAGAGCTAAGCAAACTTTTCATATGGAGATGACATAGCAGTGCTGCAAAACATTCAGTAACTCAACAGAAATTCTAGTCTGTTGTGCACAGATCTTTGTGTCTGAGCCTTGTAGTGTGTGTGTGTGTGTGCATATACATATATATATCTGTCTGTGTACCTATTTATTTTGTTTTGCCTGTATTACTCTTCTGGTTTGTATAATTAAATGGAAGTAGGATATACCAATGTGGTATTTCCTGATAACACCTACAAACAATGGTGGGCAAATTTCAAGGCTATTTTGCAAGGGACAAGTTAATTTCCATTTCTTTCTGCCATAGTTTTAAGTTTTTTCATGTGTTTTAATGACATCCTACCCTTAAAAAAGAATTTAACCTACATGAGATGCTAGATTAACTGTCAGTGCTTGCAGTCATGCTGCTTTAACCAAAGTAGATCTCCTCATCACAGTGGGATAGTTCTCATGCCTTTTTCCAAGAGAGGGAAGTGAACACATCTGGTCTTCACACCAAAAAATACTAATATTTCTTTCTCCAATGCTGGGATCTCTGAAAAGCAACTCTCACTAAATAAATAGTATAGCCATAAAATGGTTCCTTGTCTCCTCATTTGTGTGCCCAAATAAAATACAAAGGTACCACAAAACAAGGAGAAGATGGCAACACATACCTCCGTTCTCTTTTCTTCTGAATGTGGCAAACAAACTTTGCAACTCTTATCTACAGTTCAAGATGGAGATATTCCAGCCATCACTTGAAAATTTTAAAATCATAATCCAGTGATGGAGGGGAGCAGAAGCACATCTGTGTCCTTGCTGCTAAAAGATATGAAAGGGCTGTATCTGGCATCTTCATGCCTACTGTGCTGTACCTTGCTCTAAACAGTAGTTTTGGAAGAGCAAAGCAGGAGCCTTCCTCAGACTCTTTATGTATGTCTTTCTCCTGTCCACAGAGCAGCTCTCTGCATGCTAACTAACACCACGAAGGAGGTGGGGGCTCTGTAAAGATCATTCTGGTTTCTATTGTTCTCTGTAGTCACAGGAAAATGAACACAGCCTCTCAAAAAGTTCCCTCCCACGGGAAGATACTCAAGGAGAGAAAATTGCTATGAATTTGCCCTCTACTTCAGACACTTACTTGCTCACACAGTTCTAAAGTTGTCAAATGTATTTATACATATAAAATTGCAAGTGTTTGATAGTGCCTTTTGTCCCCTGGGATAAGATCATCTGCATATTGCCGATGGGGCTTTAGGCACTGTGTAAGCATGAGTGTTACATGACAACAGCAGGCACATCTATCCTGCCCTGGGCCCAGGCAGGTTAGTCCACCTGTGACAGGATGGAATTGGACAGAGCTATGACTTCATGGCCAGCAGCCAAAGAGTTGAACTGCCCCACAGATGTTATGGTCTGAGGTATTTAGGGAGTGTCTGTACCCTGCTCTGTGTTCTGTGACTCCCAGGAAGCTGGCACAGCAATGCCTGTCTTTCTGGGGGAAGTAAGTGAAAAAAGTCATCTTTGAATTTCAAGTGGCTGGAGAAAGGAGACAGTTAATTTTCTGTCCATCGGTTTTGTTGTTTTTTTTTTTTTTT